>VYXD01007338.1:324088-343395 GCA_013397195.1 Hylia prasina
AAAAAAAAAAAAAAAAAAAAAAAAAAAGAAGAAAGAAAAAGAACAGGCAGTCCCAGGCATGCCCAGGAGCAGACCTTTGGGCACCTCAGGAATTTTACTGGCAGGAACATAGGCACTTGCAGACTTGAGACGCCTCTAGGGTTAGGCAGTAGCTGAACAGGGGTTTTGAGGATCTAAATATTGGCCACAAATGCCTATGAGGCAGTTAGGCAGAGCTTACATGCCTAAACTGTTTTTGTGACTCTAGCCCTAAACTAATATTATGGAAAATACCAGCAATTATTAGGGACTTCTTATCAGATTGGATACATATTTTCTTTGCATAACTTTACCATGGCCTCATTTATGTGGTGCTCAGAGAGGATGAATACCTGTTCTGCATGAGTAATTATACCAAAGGCTCGTGTGAGGGAGGCAGTTTATGACCGCTGAGTAAGGCCAGCTACGTTCACCTACACAGCTCCTGCACTCCAGCTAAAAATTGGTCTCACCACTAAATCTCCCTTGTTGCTTCGTTTGCCTGATTGCAAACAGATCCCAGAATATGCAGCTGCACTGAGATGATTGATGCCAAGATGCTGCAGTGAAAAGGAAGTATTCTTTTAAGTGTTATCACGGCCATGAGCATAAGCAAAGCCACGTCATGTGACAAAATGTAAATAGAGCATTTCTTAGAAAAGCCATTTATTTGCCTCCATGATTTATTATTCAATGACATGTAGGCTATTTTTTCTTTGTTACTGGCACTCATGCTCATAATAACAAGGTACTTGACTTGAAGGTATTTGGCCAACCTTTCCAAAGTGCTATGTAAGCAGTAATCAGAGAGAGCTAGGTTCGTGAGTCAACAAATTGCTCTCCCATGCTGATCAAACAGTCTTGGCATCTCTATAAAAAAAATACAAAAGCAGATTTTGGGCAGGCTTACCCAGTTTTCTCTCTGAAATTATTTATTGTATTTGCATTTGGCAGAGTTCAGGCTTAAAATAACCAAAAGTGACAGTTGTTTTATTAATAAAATTTTACATGTGATTTTCATTTATGCTTAGAAGGATAAATGAGACACCAAGTTAGCCTCCAAAGTTTTTGTTGCCAAAAAGTGGGTTTCATTTGCTCAACCTAAAGACAAATGATTCTCTCATTTTACACCATACCTCCACAGCCTGCAGGAGAAATCAGTCTAATACTTGGGTCAAAGCTAGTCAGATCAGTAGAGCTCAGGTTTATTGTGAAAAGCTTTTATTCCAGCCTACACCAGGTTATTACTACTAAAGCAAGTAACAATCAGATAGACTGCATAAGCTTCAGGCTTTACCAGGAGGAGAAACTCAAATCTAAGTGGGATTTTTACTTGATTTCCATCGTATATGCTCACAAACCCAGCTCCCGAATCCAAAACACATATTCCCATGCTCAATATTGTTACTTCACTGTGTAAGTGAATGTTTTAAAGTGAAATATCTTTAGTTGTGAATCATCTCACTGCTTCTGTGTGCAAAGTGAGTAGAGCTGTGTGAGTAATTGCATTTATTTTCACTGTGACTGCTGAATTCAAAATATTTTGGAAGCTTGCATTAAACAGATGTAACTTCCCTTTCTCCCCCTGCTCTTAATTTTTTTTTTTCCTTGAAATGAGAAGAGGAGAGCCTCATGTGCACTGAAAAACTCCTTCTGACCCCCAAAATGAAACACTTTGTTTTTGGACACACATAGTAAAAGCAAAGGAAATTAAAAGGCTAAATTTAATAAAGGAAGAAACGGTGTTCTCCCCATTTTAATTCAGTAGCCACTTTGCAAGAGACAAATTCTTTGGGTTCCTGAGGTCTCTGAAATTGCCATCTCCATTCCCTGGAGATGCCACTTACCATCCCTCAGATTAAGGGGGACCACCAGGCTGTGGCTTTCCATGCAGCCAGTCTGCTGTGCAGCTTTTCTCTGTGCTGCCTGTTTTGTGGTGCCTCAGACATGGAAGCAGCTCACAGGGAAATGAGGTGAGGTGTCACTGCCTGAACCAGCTGCCTCGAAAGCAGCAGATTATCCTGCCGCCGCCAAGATGCTCCCCCAAGATACAGCTCTACAGGTGGAAGCTCTTCCAAGCAGCCTCCTTTTGGTTCTGTTTTGGTTTGTCTGTGTAGTGAGCTCTTCCCTGAACCCAGGGGCTCCTTTATTCTCAGTGAGGGAGCCCTTCCCATCAGGCCTACACAGTTATGCTGCTTTTTAACCAAAGGGTTACTTCAGCATTTGGTTTCTACCAAAGGGCTGTTAAAATAGTTTCACTTATTGCAGGACCACAAACATCTGTTAATTATGGGTCTGGGGTTCATTTATTTATTTATTTATTTAAATAGCTAGGTCTTATTGACCTTCACTTAAGCACTTTTGAATATTTTACCCCATATAAAGACTGCTGTGTTGAAAAGTGCTAATAATTGCCGTCATGGGAGTCTTGGATTCAAAGACACTTTGCAGACCTCATTAAGCCAAGAAGCTTGCCAAGTCCAGTCT
Organism: Hylia prasina; assembly: GCA_013397195.1. NCBI lineage: Eukaryota > Metazoa > Chordata > Aves > Passeriformes > Sylviidae > Hylia > Hylia prasina. The sequence continues at coordinate 326,594 of VYXD01007338.1, forward strand.
TTCCAGTTCAATGGAAGCAACACTGAAGTCCCTTCATGTAGCAAAGCAGCTGCTAGCACTGGAGGCTGCCTGGCATGGGCAGAGAGAGCTAAGCTCACCCAGGGACACTCGTGGTCCTGGTACCAGAAGACAGGGAGTCACACAGGAAACAAAGGGAGCTGTGAGGAGAACCTTAAAAAGCAGCAGGATGGGAGGGCTTTTTTGACATAGGGCTGATCAGTGAAGCAGAGTCAAGATCTCTGGACTAGACAAAAGCCTCCTGGTTGTTTAGTGTCAGAGGAAACACAACTTCTGCATAATCTCTGCAGTTACAGTGATAAATCTCGACCAGTGCAGAGCAAGACTGGCAGGGTTTTCCAAGCCCAGCTAGCTAGGAGGTCTGCATCATTGAGAATTCTTGTCTCATTGCTGGAGAAAAGCAGATATTTCAGAAGTTTTGAAAAAGTAAGATAAGCAAAATCAACTCTTCAAAGAGAGGTAAGTTGCTTCAGGCATTCAGCAGATCGAAGAGCCAGACTCCATATTTGCATACTAAACATGGAGGTGGGAGAATGCCTCGGGTTAGACAACAGCATTTCTATCCTTTTCAGTTCTGTGTGTGAAGGCTTGAATACAGGCACTCAACTGCATCAGTCTGAGTGAGGCAGATCAATCTTACATTGTTACAGGAATATGCACAGGGCAACAGCTTCAGTCTAAAGGAAGTGAGAAGCATAGTGGCATTGTTTTCTATCAGGGAACTCAAAAATCAGAAGGAAATTAACAGATCCACAAAAAAACCTGAGGCTTCTGAATCCAGGACTATTTAGGCACTTTTCATCTGTGAGGGAAAGGAAAAGTTGCGAAAACACATGACAGGTGTCCTGATTCCCAGGCCAGTGTTGTCCACAAAGTTCATCCTTCATTCATTGTGTCATTCTTAGCTCAAGATGCTTTCAAATGAGTACTTTCAAAGGACAAGTCCTCTTTCCTCTCTACTTGCAGTGAAGTTACAAAGATGAACCCTCATATCAGCTCAGCCCAACCCCTCAAAATTTGTTTACCCTGAACCATTCTATTATATGAAGGGTTCTCCCTATATTTGTATTCAACCATACATCCTTGCAAATACTAATCCAGAATAAAAGAAGCTGCCCACACACAATTCCCAAGTGTGAGGTAAGTGGGGTGGCCATTAACAACTTTTATAGAAATTAGAAAATAATACAAGATTTGCTCTGGAACAAAGACGAATGATAAAATCCCTTAGTGAACATTTTTGAGACATTGTTTTTGCACTTAATTTACAGCTTCCTAGTGTTTATCTCTTCAGGTGGGATTTTACAAATTAACCATGAGTAGAACACACCCTGCTCCATAATTCCCTTATCTTACTTAAATAGGAGACAGATAGCAACTTCCATACATGCTCACACCTTGCTAATAGAAAACAGTGATATACTGAAAATTTCCTTATCGCCTCCAGTTCCCACACCGGGGTTCTTGGTGATAAACTACTGAATGATATAAACAGTGATTTCAGGGAAAAAGTAACAATTAGTCAAAAGGAAAAAAAAAAAAAAAAAAAAAACCAAACCACAAATTAAACCACCGTTCCTGAGTAAGATTTGGAACTGAAAATACTCAAATGCGAGTATAAGTGTGAATTTCTTTAGTGTGGCACATAATCCCTTGGACTTCCCTTTAGTAATCCTTGCTGTCACCTCTCACAACCCATAGGCAACTTCCCTTCTGAGATGATCTTGATAGGCAATTCACAGATATGATAAGGAAATGTATGAGATTCCCTTTGATGTCAGCCAATGCAGGTTTGTCTTCAGTGGGTACTATCACTGATAGAGTGTACAGCTATTCCTGAACACCAGTGGTAGGAGAGTTACTCTGGAAGAGGAATTACTGGGTAAGATCTCTCCAGGACTGTTCTTTCCGATGTAATATTTAAATGTATTTAAACCAGCTAAACTGTGTTGTTGCTATTGTGCAGTGAGTGTATCACATACCTCAGGCCCACAGAAAATTGTAAAAGTTTGTGTTCTACATTGCCTTTGATTATCTTCATTTTGTATTCCAAAGAAAATCTTTATTTTATTGCCCTTACTGATTCCTTCCAATGGTTCACTAGAGCCCCTGCCCCCAAAAAAGAAAAGAAAATTCATACCTGTTGTTGTAGAAGCTCATGGCCAAGTCTTTGCTCCTGTGAAGGCCACTGCTTTCTGGACAGTGTCACCAGGGACAAAACTGGAAACCTGAGCATGTGATGATGATTTCAAAAATCCACCCTCTCACAATTTTCCACCATCTGCATTAATTATCCAATAATGGTATCCACTAAGATTAGTAATTCATAAACCCCTTCATAAAAGGTAGAAGAATAAAGTATCAGTTTAACAGAAGCAGGAAATCAGACATACATTAAATTTCATGATAAATATTCCAAGGTTGTGTCTCAGGCTTTTTCCAGAGCAACGCTGCCTGTGCTCTCTGTTGGGACAGGACTCTAGCTTTGCATTTATTATTCATGTGGTACCCACAGGATTCAGTGGCTTCACTCAGCCAGGCATCACCATGACTGGAGAAGAGTACCAGGCTCTTCAGTCTAAAGGACAGTACTGCCCCTCTCTTATAATTCTATTTAAAGTTTCTGCCAACTTAGTGGGAATAAACGTACTTTCAAAAAGTGGTAATTTTGTTTTAGGGAAAAAAGTAATTTTTTTTTTCAGTGGCTTTCAGATTATTTCTGTAGAACCAACGGAGTCCTGTTGAATAGAGAAATCTATTAGATTTTATATCAGACCTATCAAATTTCTCTGTTATTTCTGCCTCACCTGCTTTCTGTAGTGGTTTTACGCCCCAGTTATACTCTCCACATATTGGTGTCCACTGAACTTCTGAAACTTGGAGTTAGATACCTGGATAATAAGTTTGGGTTGTTTTGAGTTTTGGGTTTTTTTTCGTTCCTTTTACCAAAGCCCCCCCAGCAGTTAAAAAAAATAATCTTCAATGTTTTCCATAGGTCAGGTGTTGTCTGGGTAGGTTTCTTCTGGCATCTGCAAGAGGTACCAAGTTAATGACAGAGATTTCTAGGCCCAGAATGTGTGAATTACTGATGGAAGAGTCCAGTTTCTCAATAAGAGATGCAGGGTGCCACTACATAGGCACAGCAGGCCACTGCACAGCTGAACAGCATCCTTAGCATATCTGCTTAGCAAATTGCTTTCCAAACCCCTCAAGACAGATGGGAGCAGCAACTTAGACCAAAAGTGTCACTGGCAGAACATCTATTCCAAGGGCAATTGTACAGACTATCAAATATATTTGATTATTCCTAAACATTATTGATAAGTTTCAGATATGCTTAACAATTCTCAAGAAAGCTTTACATAGGAACAGGACCTCACAGGTATAATTTATCATGCATTAGCCAAAATAGAACAAAACTCTTGAAGCATCTTTGCATTCTTGAGCTCTGCTGCATTGTTTTTATTTGGAGTGGCCACAAGCAATCACATAAGTATTTTTTAATTCTTGTTGCAGTTCTTGTAACATGAGTGTTGGCTGTGGATGATGCCTCACACTCCAGCACCAGCAGTATTGTCTTGTGTCACTGACACTTCCTTACTTTGCTCAGTCAGGGTCCAGTTGGATGCCACCATCTGTCAGAGTCCACAAGGAGGCATGGGGTCTGAGAGTGGATTCTCATGAGAAAGACAGCAATGTGAACAGGAAATGTCCCATCAGGAATCCTTTCTTGGGACAGGCTCCTGTGGAAAAGAACAAACCCTTATTGTCACTATTGCAGCTTTAGCTTTATATTCTTGTGCTCATCCTTTGATTCAGTCTCTCTCCCCCCACTCTATTCCCATCCAGTGGGTGGGAAACAGGATATTTTTGTGAAATTCCTTCCTTCCTGTGTAGGTCTACATGACATCTTTAATTAGCAACTCTGCAATTAGAAAGCACAACTATCCTGCTGATGAGATCATAATACAGTTGTTTTTGAACAGGTATTTAAGGCATCACTTTCTGTCATTTACAAAGATCATTGATGTTTTATTTAAAAATATCACACACCAAAAATGTCTTAAAACTTCCCTACAGAAGCAGTGATCAGGAAGAGCTTTACAAATATTGTCTGTCTTTGTATCCCCTGAAGAGTTGTTTTGGTTTTTTTTGTGATGCCAAATAAAGATGGGAAGGAGACCTCTGCCTTCTTCCATGGACACAACTCCAGCCAGCTGGTGCCTGCCATTTTCCCTGGAATGAGTAGGAATATTTTTTATTGAAAAACCTTAATACAGGAGCTGATCAGAGTGATGTGTTCTTCTACAGAAGACCTCAGTGGTTGAAACGATTTTTCTCAGGGTAGGATTTGACACTTTGGAGGCACAGAGAGCAGCACTGCCTTGGAAGAAGACCAAAGTATAGACAAACCTGGCACACTCCGAGGGCGTGGAACTGATCCTTCCTTGCCTTGTCCTGTAGACTGGTAGGTGTAAATGTTATTAAGCCTCATCTGGCAGGACTGCCCTTAAATGCCAGCAGTACAAGTGACAACTCTTCACTTTTGGATGTCCTATAGGGTTGGCCTACCCCTCTCTCCCAGATCCACCATGATGAAATTTTCTTTACCCACTGCTGCAACTGTACAGCCCCAGGGGACATCAAGATGATCCTGCTTTCTGATTTTCCTTCCCTTTTTTTTCTCTGTGCTTCTTTTTATTAGTTTGAATCTCTGATGTTCTACCTGGCGCCTGGGAAAGCTCATTTACACCACTACAGAGCAGCATACACTCATCTTGTGAAAACAAACAGTAACCACACAAGAAGCTAGATCAGGGAAAAAACAGGATCTCTGAGCCAGTATGACATTCCAAAATTTGGGGCTGTGAACTAAGAAAACTGCAGAACAAAGTACAGGGTTGTGCTTTTGCTAAAATATCCGTTATTTCCCAAAGGTGTCAGAAGGTTGGTGTGCAAATCCGTGCAGGATCTCACCAGGCTGTACATCACATCTGAGAAGACACAGACAGGAATAAGAAGTTTTTTCAGGCTGAGCTTGAGTGCCAAATCTCCCAACTGCTGTCTCACGTTGTCACAGCAACAGGTTTGTCTGCAGCTGCTTGACAATACAAAGCAACTGCAGGCACTGCCTCCTCACTTTCATAGAGATCTAATCATGAAACAAGAATGTGCTTGGTCATATTCATGCTGGGACTGCATGTCCTCAGCGAAGTTTGCACACCCTGATAAACTGGCTTGCAGTTGAAAATAGAAACTACTACTGTAATAACAGAACATACCATTCTGAGCAAAGATTGCCAGCGTGTGAATATTGCTAATGGCATTAAGGGTCTTTTTATCGCATCTTGTAAAGTGTTATCAATCAAACTACAGGTGTTAAGCAGGCAAAAGCTGTAGTTTGAGGCAATAGATAAGAACTTTTCCCTTGGATCTTAAGCATTGTTTCCTATTAGACCTTTCCTGAGAGAAAGTGTCAGGATATCAAAGGAGAAAAGAAAGATATATTTTTAGGCCTGGGGGCAAAAGAAGGAGGGGATTTTGTAGACAGTTTTAGCAGAAGTATTATTAACCTCTCAGAATAACTTCAAATAGTCACAACCAGATGTTTACCAAAGAATTCTATTTACCAAAGAATTTGCCTTTTTTTTATTTAAATAACGATTTGCTAATAATATTAAAGCTGTGTCTTGTGAACTTGTGGAGTATATGTGGAAAGAGAGGAAAGCATATTTGAGCTGCATAGCTTACCATATACCATAGGCACCCAAAATAAATGGGTGGCTACATTACTCTGGGGCTTGTTTGATGTACTGGGATCTAAAGCACATCCCTTGGTTTGCTCCCAGCAAGTGTTATGCAAATTTAATACATAGAAGGTAAAGAAATCAATTTCAAGGCTATAAGTGAAAGCCACTATAAAATTCCACTATTACTGGCATGCTGTAAAGTACATATGTTATTGATTCCTCTGGCCTCTTTTACATGGGAGGTGACTTGGTGCCTTGGGGCCTCAGCCTTTTATCTGAATTCAGACCCTGCCCAAGGAATCTGTTGGCCTTACTCTGAGTCTCCACTTGGGTACAGAAATAGCTGTTTTTATAGCAAGGAAAAAGAAGATACCTATATCTGGTTCTAGTTTAAACCACCAGTTTGTATTTTTGGGAGCTGAAAATCTGTAATTCAGAGCAACCATTTTTTTTTCTGAAGCAAACAAATTTTTTTTTGCACAACTTTATACTTTCTTCCTACTCCAAAAAAGAAAGGGAATGACTAAAATGAAAGATACATGTAAGAGTTACATGTCCTAAACAGCTTAAAACTAGGGGGAAAGTAAAAGCCCTTTTCAGTGTGCAATTGATCAGAGGCTTCAACTCATTTTTGAGGCAGGCAAACCCTTTGATAGTCATTCTACAGTCTGGGAAGAGAGGCGGGGATGTACCCAGGGACCTTACTTGGGGTGGGCACCGGAAAGCAGAGGCCAGAAACTTGGCCCCACATTTCCAGTTTTGAGTTCCAGCTGCCCAACTTGAACTCTAAACCATGGGAACTGCAAGCCAAAACCAATCATGAAAAGAGAAAAGAAAAAAAAAAAAGCTCTGCTGGGAATAAGATCTGCAAAATTCTGTTCATATAACCTGATATCTGAGCTATCTACATTCTAATACAAACCATTGTAGATGAAACAGCCAATCTCCTCACACACAGGTACATTTTTAAATGAGCAGATTTTACCTGGATTTCAGCCAGAACTTTAGTGTACTACAGGTTCAGTTAAAACATTTTTAATAATTATCTCATATTGTAGTGATCATCTCCTACAGCCACTCAATATTCAGAGTGTTACAGTATTTTTTTATCTAATGGTCTAAGTCTATTAAGAAAGGCAATGCCCCTGGAAAGGTGAAAATTTTTTTGTGCTGTGGTCCAAATGTGGAGGAGCTTTCTTTCCAGATGCCCAACTACAGCACTAAGAAATACATGCCAGTTAATTTACCCCATTTATTACCAAATCTAACAGTAGTTGATCAGCCTCGGAACTGAAGAACTCAATCTCAGTTACCAAGATTGACTGATTGGAGTAATTGAAGCAATCTTATTTAATGTTAGCCTTAAATGATCTGGCAGTCTGATTCAGATAAGATTTCAAACAGTCTCGGTGCTTTTGATCTCAAATTAGCTTCAGGATTAACTCAAGCTTGGTTCAGACACAGTAAAAAAAATTCTCTCAAGTGTATCTTACACCGTAGCCATGCCCAAGCCCTCTTCCTGATGCCACCAGATTAATTAAAATCTCACCTCAACCCAGTCGTGATAATGACAGTCTAAAGTGGAGGACAGTGCTGGGAAGCTGAGAGAGACACAAAACAGCACTTACAGAAACTCCTGTGGTTGAAGAATTGTTGCAGGAATCCTTGCTGCCTCCTTCTTTTAAATGCTGTGATTTCTTGTCTCTCTTGTACACAAAGAAAAGTGTCTGTGAGCAATAAAATGAAGAGACAACATATCCTTCCAGCACAAATGACATTAAATTAGTTTATACAAGACAGCAGTCAAAACCCATTTCTACCAGTGAAAACTCAAAGTGAGCCTGAGCCTTTAAGGAGCTTTCCTTCTGCCTTCTGCTCACTTCACAGGACTGCTTCAGACAGAAATGCTTCTAACATTTTGAAGGCATACTACACAAGAGGTATGATTTCTTTTTTTAAAAAAAGACCTATTTTGTTACAAGCATTTGCTTTTAACAGCTCTGTTCCTTTGTGCATTCCTTCCCAGGTACAGTGCAGGTGCTTCAGGGCAATTCTAAAGACAATTTTCAACAGTGGCTTGGGAGCCTAACTACGGGTTTGCTAAACAACATTGCTAAGCAGACAGACAGATACCTGTTAGAGTCAAGTACTACTGTAACTAACCTCATATAATAAACCCTCCCAGGCAGCCTATTTACAATTTGAGGGGAAAATACACCTTTGAAAATTGTTTTCTAAAGGTATTCTGGCTCACATTTCTCAGTTCATTATTATATTCATGATTAGGTTTTGTGGTATTAATTCATTTTTTTTAAAGATAGGAAGGTATCCAGGCTCAGGTTTCTAGAAGTACATAGGTGTGAATAGCTGCAGATGTGTGCACTGGTACCTCAGGCTTGCAGAAATCCCTACCTGTGACTTGCAGCTCTCTATTTATAATTTACCCTTTGCTACTGTTGAAAGGGGCAATAAACACTTTGGAAAAGCTGCTCCTAAGTAGCAAGATTACTTCAGAAGGTGAGTTTGAGGTTCTTAATTCCCTTAGAAATGCTCCCCATTTTTCACCTCAGGCCTACAGAAGTGTTTGTGTATCACCTAAAACCGCAAAGCCTGATTTTGATTAGGCTGTGGGTACCACTGCTAGGTTATTGTTTTAAGATAGCATCATGGAAAAACTTCAGTTATAACTTAATTAATTCAAACACTGTCGTTACTTTTGAATGGAAGCATTTGATCCAAGCAAAGGATCACCCCTGAATGACTGTATTTGTACTGCAGAACCACCATGGCTCTAGGGTTCAGCTAAGGTCTGCATTCAAAGTTATTGCATTAACACTTATGTTATACTGCTGCCTACAGGTCCATATTTAAAATTAGGGTGTTATGCTAACTTGTGTTTAAACAAGGCTCCTGTTCCAAAGCTTAGGAAACAAGCAAGATAAGAAAGGCATGGGAGAAGCTGAACCCATTTTAACTTTCCATGGTAATGTTTGTGTATGTAATTGAATGCATTTCTTCCACTGCCCTGAGCCACCACAGAGGGGCTGGTTTTGTAGCAGAGCTACATTTGGGAATGCAGTTCAAGAGGAAGACAGGGATTATGGTAGTACTTTTATTAGAGGTGCTGTGGAGGAAAGCACAGGCATACCTAGAATGGCAGCCCTCCACATGACAGACAGGTAGGTATCTGATGATCTCTCTTGTGGTGTTTGTTGCAAACTGTGATTTTGCCTTGTGGAAAATGCACATTTTTTTTAAGCAAATGTATATGTATTTTGAGGTTGGACACAGAATATAAGGACTGTATTTTCCTAATTTGTAGTTTAAAGATCCCTTACAAGTAGCCTATAAATCTCAAGAGCTTGTCATATTGCATCTCATTATTATATTGAAAAAAAAAAAAAAATGACACGTGCCACATGTTTCACCAAAATATAAACATCATTCTTGCAGAGGCTGGAGTGGGGAAGGGTAGTTTTTCTTTCCAGTTCATGTGCATAGTTCTTCTTTGGGTAACTAACTTAAATTGCTACACACATATTTCAAGTTTCAAAACCTTTTCTGAACACAGGAAAAAGAAATTTCAACTTAGTGCCTGTAGGGGAGCCAGACACTTCTGCAGGCACTTCCTCTTCTCCCTGCAGAACTGACTGATCTTCACAAATCAGGATGCTGGTGGTTTCAGCTAAAGCTAACAGCAGCTGAAATGATTTTCCTCCATGTTCTGTAAACTGTGCTACTTTTGCATAAGGAGACTACTTTATTTGAACAACTAGCAAACTGACGTTTCCTAAGATCATATAAATTAATAGAAATTTTAGCATTTAGCACTCAAAATCCTCTGCACCCTGGAGGCTTGATAAGGTATTAGTCAGCTCTAATTAAAGTTGTCTGATACCAGGCAGCCCCTGGTGACTGCCACAATATTGTTTCCCATGTAATTATTGGTCAATTTGTTGCAATGTATCTTCAGAATTACTGAATTATTAGTTATAATTGCAACTTCAGAGTCAATAGCAGTGTCACAGCAAGGGTAAGTAAACACTAGAAAATTATGAGGGATAGAAATACCTTTCTAACAGCTACATCATATTAGTAGTACAGAGACCACCCACAGTAGCAGCTAGGCACAATGATAAATTCCTACTTGGAGAAGGTGGAGTTGGATGTTTTTGCCTTAATGTTCTGCATTCATCTCAGTGACATCCCCTATAAGCTCCTCTTTGGTTCCTGCCCACCAGCTGTGGAGCACAAGTGTGAGGTAGTTTAAGCCGTCTAAAACCCATACAATCTGCCAGACTAAATTTTACAGCTACCAGTGTCAAACCATTTGCACAGACCATCCCCAAGGATGCATCTCTCAAAGGTCTGCGGGTCATTTTCCTATGGCTCTTTGGTCACTCCAAGTCCCATTTTCACAAATGGTCTGGGGGATCAGGAGCCCACAGCCTGTCAGTCAGGTACCAGTTCTCCATTCTCCAAAGGCCACCTCTCTTTACTCTATTTACACTATTTACTCTTGACCCTTGATACAGTTGGTGGGTTATGACCTCGTGGAAAATTTGCCCCTTGTGTATTTCTGAGAATGGCAACACAAGGTCCTCTATGGAAGAAGTGTGATAGAAGTGTCTACTGCTTTCAAAGAAGAACACAGTATTTGCTGTTACTATTTTCACTAACATCAGAGATACTTTTCAAAACTATTCACAACTTCAAAGGATGCAGTAATTTTGGAAGAAAAGAAAAGGAAAAAAAGAAAGCATTTTTCTGCGAGTCAAGTCCAGGACTTCCAGGAAATCTAAAGAAAAAATACTTCTGATAAGAAATTTCAAGTTTTTCTCTAAGTTCAAGGTGTGTTGGGAAATGGACTGAGAGTTCAGTGTTTGGAAACATGACCTGTAAAGTTCAGCATATACTGCAAGAACCAAACCTAATTAGGGGAGATGGTCAGGCTTTTAACTTATCTCGCTAATCTCCAACCACAGCCTCAAAGGTTGAAAATGTGACTCCATCTTCTAAACCAAGAAACTGGTCATTAAAATTCAGGCTGTACAACTAACATTGCACTCATTTAACAAAACAAGAGTTCAAAACATAAGAAGTTTTACTCCACATCAGAGACATTTCTGGAAACCGCAGACTTAACGAACTATCTTCCCTCCATTGGTTTCAAATGAAACAGGCACAGAGGCTTTCTTTGGCACAGCCTAACCCTGTTCAGCCAGGTGTGGGTTTCAATTAAGTTACCCTTGTACAGGAATTTGAAGACAAACATTTGTAAACTTTTTTTGGTTTGTTTGTTTGTGTTTAAAAAATGTACCTGCAGCAGTCGCCCTGCTGAAACCAGCACGGACGGCTGGAACTGCAACCCGGAGCCAACCAGCCGAGTCACAGCCCTGGCTGCCTGTGAGCCTGTGGTCTGCTCTCACAGCCTGACTCAGTGGAAAAAAAGAAGTCTGTGGAAGCTCAAGCTACAGTGAGATGACAGGTGACTTGTGGGAAAAAAAAGAAACCAACAATCCTATAGCTGTAGCCGCACAGCCATTTCTGGAAACCTGGCACAAGGCATTTGTGGGAGAGAAGGTGTCGAGCAGAGCTGGCTGGGTGATAGTGGAATAAGTCCATTTCAAAACTGTGCAGGTTTTCCATTTTTTTTGTATGGTGTTGAAATGAAAACAAAAACTTTTAAAATGGAAGGGTGTGGAATTGCGTTGAAACATCTATTCTGAGTTAGAGAGATCGAGTTTTGAGATCAGACATAACCAGAGACCTCAACCTGGGATACAGAAAACTCCCCATTCATCAACACCAGCACCTCTGCAAAATGTTTTGGCATCCAAGAAGCAGCATATTTTAGTTAAATATATTTCACCAAACGTGTTCTGACAAATTCCAATCTTGAAATGTCATTGTGTCACCAGTTTGTGGAAAGATCAGTATTTAAAAAAAAACTCATAAAAATAAAGGACTGGAAAAGAAGTTGAGGTACAGTCAGTCAGTCGAAAGACATTTGTCAGCAAAATTAAATATAAGTTCAGGCATATTCTATTTCATCACATACTGTTCCTTTTAAGGGTGAGGCACTAAGTAATTTCTCTATTTTGGAATGAGACTGCAAGACAAACAGTTTATCTTCAGTTTGGCAAAAGAAAGTTACATTAACGTCTATCAAGATGAAAGTGGCGCAAACCAGAATATTTTACAGCTTAAATAGTGACTCTGTTCTTCAGCTATGTGTAAACTATTCATCTCACAAGATTCAATCAAATGTCACCATCTCAATATGAGTTCCCAATAATCTGGAAAACACAAATCCATGTACTTTATATATGCATACATACATATATACACACGCACACACACATATATAGTACCTGTATGTATGTATACACACACATAAATATAATATTTTCATGTACACACACACATGGATGCAAACCACATCTGGAGTTCCATTAAAATATTTCTCCTACATCCTCAATAACCACAGTTACAATAATCCCTAGAAGGAACAGAGCAGGGCTAAGGTCAGCCGTCTCCGATCACCAGTGTTTGTACAAAGTGATTTTATGTTTCATTTGCACTAGAGATTGATATCAAGTTAGAATTTTGGCTCAAACGAATTTTTATGGAAGAAAAAAATACTTGGAAGGTTGAAAGATTTTCCCCAAGGAAGGTTTAGGGAATAAATGAGAGCCTATTTATCTTTTTCAAGATTTTTGCAAGCTGGCAAACAGGGAGAAAATTCTCAACCTTGCTCCTCACAACACTGCATTATCACAAGAGAGTCTGTATTGTATTTTTTCTGCTGAAATTAAAATAATTAAAAAAAAAAAAGATGGAAAACATAATGTGTAAAACTTAGTCTGCTCCTCAGTGAAAATATTACAATTTTTTCATTTTAAGAGTGTTACTATCTTTTCACCAGGATGATTACAAACACGATGTACGTTTTCCATCAAGTTTGAAAGACTATTTAAGAAACACTTTCATTTCCATGAGAGTTCATAGTTTGGGTTTTTATTTATTTTCTTTCCCCAAATGTTGTTATTGAAACAAATTTCAGCCTATTCTAGCTTGCATTTTGGATTCTCTCAAAATTCAAATTCAAAACTTCAAAGCAAGCCATCTCCACAACCATTACTTTTGTAGGAATTTGATCAAAGCCATGGAAATTCCTGGTTCCACCCTGCAATAATGAGCCGACCCAGGTTTCATTTGAAATCCAGCTCTGAGGAGGTGACTTACCTATCTGGTTTGCAAGAATCCTGCTGTCTTCACCTGACCTGAGAGCATCTCCGCATAGCAAAGCTCTCCTCCAACTGGAATACATCCATGCAATACAGTCCCCATTCCCTCAATGTGGGGGGGCACCAACATTTGGCTGTCAACCTCCTGTTTATCAACCTTCTCCAAGCTGAGAAAGCTCCTTCTTTCTGCATCCTGAAGATCAAGGTTTTGGTTTGGTTTTTTTTTTTTTTTTAGCAATTCACTAGATAGCTGTGTTTGCCTAAAGAGACCCTCCCACTGCTCTTTTATCCTCTGAAGGCAGGCCAATTTTCAACTACAGCCTGATGGTTGCCTGGGTTAACCTCTGCCTTGTTTCATGAGGCTTAGAAACCCCAATACACCTTTCAAATGGCGTGTCTGATCACACTGCTCTGGCAGATAAGCAGAAAATTAGAATGAGCTTCTCCAGGTAAGCGCCAGCATGAAGGTACCATCATCTTCCAGGAGGGAATGCCTGGCAGGCAGGCATGCAGGCAGGCAGGTTTGGAGATCAGTTGTGATGGGGACATAGAAAAGGTAGCTGTGTAAAGCACAGCAACAACATTCTTTCAGTGCTGCTGACAGGCAAGGCTGTGGGGCTTCCTTCTACACGGAATTTGGGACAAATATCTTCAGGGCACTTTTTAAATATTGTATGTAAGATGTTTAGGTGGCTGTTGAAGATGAAGTTATCCCTACCTTGTTCTATATAGCTTATATTCAAGCATGTTAGATTTGAATCTTCACGTTTCAATTAAAGGCTTTTATCCTGTACATTTTCCTGCTATTTGTAGTATTTATCCATCATGCTGGTAGCCTCTTCCTCCTCTCTCATTGTGACCAAATGCCATAGTCCTGTGCAATAACACAGGCAAAAAACATGGGTTACTACAACTTGGTTTCTAGTTTCTATTCTTTATGTTTGTTCAGGTTCAATGCAAACTTCACTGCACAGAAAAATTTGGGTCTTGCAGTTGGTCCAGACTGCTTTTTTTTTTACCAACTAAATTGTCCTTTGAGTAAGGGGTGACATCCAGAACAGCCATATGAGCTTTCCAAACTGACTCTGGGGATCTAATTACTCCTCTCGATACCTGGCTTTCCTGAGGCACAAGCTGTCTTTCCTAAATCAAGATGTGTTCAAAAGAGGTACAATTGAAAGAAAAAAAGGAAAATCCAAAAAATACAAAACAGAAAAAACCCAACAACTTTCACCATGGCATTTTAAGTAAATTTTTTTTTTTAAACTACAAAAACACAGGAGTTCAGAACTCACCACCAAATCCCCACTCTTTAGGTCTCCATTCTCTTGTGTGCCCTTCACAGCTTTCCCCAAAGCCTCAGCCAGACATTTAACCATCTCCTGCTGAGGTCAATGGGATTTAGGCAGATCCATGCCCCTGCAGCACACAGGAACTCAGCTCCTCTGCACTGACAACAACTCAGCTGCTCAGATTTGTTCCACAGAGTGGCCTGCAAAAGAAATTGTTTCAAGGTGTACAAAACATTTGCTGCCTGCTGCTGCTGGCAGGGTAAAACTACCATGGAGGTGTTGCCAGGGGAAGGAAGAAATAAAATCCCCTCAGGAAAGAAAAGAACACACAGGTAGAGAAGGCAGAGTGGGGTGGGAGGTGTGGGGTCCCCCCTGGTACCCAGCCCTCATATGAAAATAAGATGAGCTTGCTGTAGGCACAGGGTTTGGGCAAGCTTGCTGATGGTCCTGTGTGCACCTGAGCATCCCTGTATGCGGATGTCTGACACACTGAGAGCTGCTCCTTCCCCTCTGAGCCTTTGGAGTGAGACCTCCTTGTGAAAGTCTTTAAAAGCAGTGACTCTTGGTCTGCTTCCTGGAAACTTTTTGTCTAATGGCACACCAAGGAGGGCACTCAAAACCCTTTGCTGTTTGGGAACACAAGTGGCTGCATGGAAGCACAGCCCTTCTGCAAATACTGGGGTGGCTCAGGAAGTCTTCCCTAGGTCTGCCCTTGTTCCCAACCCAAAACATGCTGATTTTCTCACCCACACTGATTTGCTGATACCCATTTATGCTACAAGAAACTGAATTACAGACCGTGAGGCAACAATTTTAAAATCTATAAGCCCCTTTCTTATCACCTTGCTGCCAAATCTGCTTGGAGTGGGATGCAACAGCTTTGAAAGGGAAGGAAGCCACACAGGGGCAGCAAGCCAAGAGATGGAGAGCAAAAGCCATGGGAAAGGTCTGGAGCCTGATAGTCCTTCCCTTGATCTCAAGTCTTAAATTTTCTGTTGCATCTATGGTTTCCCCTGAATATTTTTCTCCAGATAATGCACAGGTACACCCACGCTCATTACCCATGCTCACACAATAGTAGCAGGAATCAAATGAGAATCCAAATTTAGGAGCTTTAAATGTTAATGCAAAAAAAAAGGGCTAAATACACAATCTTATTTTTCTTCATTCATTTTGGGGTCATGCATATATGAAACTTCCTCTTCTGTAACTTCTTTCACAGTCTCCCACAGAGCCCTCCTGCAGATAATCCCAGCAGTAACAAAACAATGCTGTCCTTGCTGAATGGCAGCACCAATCCTTGTCACTGCTGAGTGGGTGCCTAAAACAGGCACTTTGCCTCTCAATTAATTATTTTCTCATCACTCTCTGAAAAAACATTGCACCTTACAAAGAATGAGACTGAGTATCAAAAAGGATATTCCTTAGCAAAAGATTTTACAATTCACTTCAGTATAACATAGATTAAAAAATATAGCTTTACTTACCTATCTAATTGAACAGACTTTTTCAAACTATTTAAATGGATTCTTTGCCTCAGAGTAAGTGTTAGTTCCAAACCACAGTTTTATGCAAAAAGGTCAGTAAAAGACAGAAAAAATTACATTAAGTTTACAGCTGGTTTACACACATATTTTCCAACTAAATTCTCTTTGATCTGATAATGCAATGCTTCATTTTGAAGCAAGTCCTACTACTACTACTACTACTCAAAAAGTGTTGCCCAATGTCACACAGAGACTGTATTTTTCAAATATTAATTCACAGCTTTCATTTTAAGGACATGTTTATAGAGGTTGAAAGGAAGTTCAGATAAAGTTGTTGCATTGTGGCAATATATGAAATGAATTGTTTCAATAGGAAAGAAGTTTAAATCTCTTGGCCTTATTTCCTTTACTGGTTAAACCCCTTTGGTCACGTCTGTGAGAGCAATGCTGGTCACTTCTGTTTATTTTTCTTTAACTGAAAGTTTTTAACCCTGAAAGTAAAGCTAAGGAGAAAAAATTAGTCCAAGGGGCTTCATACTATGCCAGTGTGAGTCTTTTTCCAGTTGCAGATGCCTCACTAAGCAAAGTGATAAGCACTTCACTAAGTGAAGTGATGATTTTTGCCTTCCTCCCTGAATTTCTGTGTTCCATTTATTGTACCCACCACCTGCTCCAGACATTCATAAAAGGAGGATCTAAACTGTAGCCAACCAGAAAAATTGCAAAGCTGATGGAAACAAGACAAGCCTCACAGGAAGAGAGGAAATCCTCAGAGGAGCTGTCAGGTAGAAAACTAGAAGTAAGGAGATTGTACAGTACCAGCACAGGTACAACACTACCTTCTTAAACCATAAGGTAAAGGTTGGGATTTTGGTGGTGAAGTCAGAGCAGAGGTCTGAAATCCAAAGGCTGCTTTCTGTGGTCCATGTCTTATGCAGATAAGAAGAGAGTTCCCATTCCTGGATGACTGCCAAAGTTGTCCTTTTCCATTGCTTTTTTTTTTTT
>VYXD01007338.1:343435-491269 GCA_013397195.1 Hylia prasina
TTTTTTTTTTTTTTTTTTTTTTTTTCCCCCAGCAGAGAGGGCTAGACAATTAGACATATAGTCACTTATGACTTTTTCCAAATACCAGAAGTTAAAAATATGAGGTGGACTAGCCAGACAACACCAAGTTTTTACTGATCCCCAATATAACAGACCAGAAACCAGGGACTGTTTTCAGTAATGTCATCTATGTTTTCTGGATTTTACCTCTCTCAGGTACAGAACAGAGGCCTGGACCAAAGGTCCCTGTTTCCCACACAAGTGCTCCTCATGGCTGAGGAGTCTGAGAGTGCAGTGCTGCATCTGGGGCCGGAGGTTGCCAAATCAGCAGGCTTGGAGCTCAGCCAGGTGCCCCTTTTGTGCAGACATGTGTCACCAGCATGCCCCACGTCCACCTCTACAGAAAGGCTCTGTCAATGTGCACATCTGTCCTCCTGCTCGTCTGGTACAACGGGTCACCCTCAGGTTTGTGGGAGATCCCTGCAGAGGCCAAGGACTTCCACAAGGCACTTGGACCATGTAGGGACAAAACATTCCCCCAGGGACTGTTCCTTATCTCAGACATTGCAGAACATTCTTAGCTCAGCCACAGGCAGCCAAACCTGACGGGAAGGCTTTCTGCCAATTTGCTTGTACCTGGCAGCCTCTGCCAGACCACTCACAATGACACCCTTCAACCACAAAATGTACAAGTCCTAATGCAAATGCACTTGAGCATTAACAGAGGTGTTACAACATGGATTTACTTATGTCCATCACACTCTCAAGGAACCCTTGCAGACGTCACTGGGCTCTGAAAGATTTACAGTAATAGTAAGGAACAAACAAAAAACCCCACAGCTTCATTGCCAAATATCAAAGGGAGAATTTGCCGAGAGCACAGCAGCAAGCCACACTGGCTGTGAGCAAACAAGCTGAGTTCTGCATTGCCTGTATCTGACTTTTGCTGAGGTACCTAACTTTGATCTTTGATAAATGAAAATGTTGGCAGGTAGCTTCTTTTTATGCTGTTTCTGGAAACCCTGGAAATTTGAAAATTTGGTGAGCTGGCCTAACTAACACGTTCATGAATGCTGACATTTAGTTCACAGCACTGAGGTATGACCTGAGTTATTTTTTTCTCAAGACCACAATCACATACAGTTCTGCAACTGAATCGACTTTAACGTAAGTGAAAATATTTTTGTGTTTAGATACGACAGAGAATTGTATGTGTACCTTTGTCCAACAAAAGAACAGTTTATGTCTCCAAAGTTGAGAGTGAATGTTCTGTGGTGTCTGCCTTCAAAGCACCTAAGTGTGAAAGCAGACACTTCTGTTGCAGTAGCCTATACAAAAAAAGGCAGCTGCCAGGGACATGCAGTATCACTGCTGCTCTGGTTCATTCATTAGAACCTTGCCAGCTCACTTTTGAAAGTGCTGTAGAAACAAAGAGAAGCAGACATGCCAGGGGACAATTTTGCAAGGGTACAACTTATACAGCTTCCTTATTTTAATTATCTAAGTGGCAGGTGGGTGGAGCACCTTCACAATTTGCTTTTCTCTTTTATTACTGAAACAAAATATCTGAAATATCTGAGGGTGCTGGGAGAGAGGTGACTCTTATTGCATTCCTTTGCAGACAGCATGGCTTTTTCAGGGACACCTGTCCACATGAAACTCTGTAAACGCTTTTTAACAGGTCCCCAGGTAGTAGAAAGAACACAGCTGCTAAAGAGCGTTAATGGCAGGACAGCTGCTTGGCTGACAGAATTGGAACCAGCATGGTGCATGTGCTGGGACTGTAAACAGGAATGAATTTTCCTAAAAGCTTTATAAGTAAAATGTTTATTTTTGGAATATTAGCAAAATAAAAGGAGTTACGATGTTCCTTTAATTTTAAGTCAAAACATAATGACATGCAGCTTTTAAGAAGGTTCATTTTATAGCAAAATCTCAAATTGAAACAAGATGGCTTCGAAACAACTTCAGAAATACCATAGATTTCTTCCTAGACCTATATATAAAACATGCTTGGGCATTTATTTTTTGTCCTTAATGTGTAGTAAAATTGATCATGAAATTCTGCTTTCCACAAACTGTACATCAGGTATTCAGGAACACCCTTCTGCCTCCCAGGCCTGTCACAAATGCTCGGTGTGTGGTGTGAGAAGGTAAGACAAGGTATCTAGAACAGGTTATTCACATGCTAAAAAGAAGAAATAGAGATCTTGTTTCAAGGACCGTCACCAAGATGAAGACCCCAGACTCCCAGCCTTCCCCCAGCCACAGCCTTCCTCTGAGTCAGAGCCATCCAGTGCCAAGAAAGTGCCCTCTTGTGACAACCTCAGCACAGGCTCAGAGATGGGATTTTGAACCCAGATGAACACCACCATCAGACTAGTTACAAACAACTTAAATTCTTTTTGGAGTGTTATTAAACAACACATTCTGTTTGAGAAGTTCACCTGAGGACAGCAGAACACAAAGTGATTGCTCATCCCCCACAGCAGTTGCAGTGCAGCGCACCAGCCTGGATAATGTGCAGTACTTGCCTTGCCCTCTTGAAATGCCATCCCTACCTTTTTAGGAATGACAGAGACAATCTAAAATCTATCTAGACTTTCTCAAAGTCTCTCAAAGGCATTTTCTGCTGTACATGCTTCACCAGCGTCTCATCAAGGGATGAAAACAGTGGGTCTACCACTAGTACACAGCTCTTCACAGCTTCTCCTCTTGAGTCTGAAACTACGATAGGTTTTAAGTTATTAATTGCCTTTTTCACAGCTGGCACCAGCAGCCTTGCATGTTGACTCCAAGTGTGATGTGATAATTAGGCAGGGTGAGGAACCTTTGTTTAATTTCATTCTTTGGCATTATTTTGCCTTTGATCTTCACTGCTCTCCTTCCCAGAAGAGTTACAGCATTCCAGCAGAAGCCAAGGGTGGGCCTTTCATCAGCCTGGGGGAATAGCTTTGTCCTGTGCTCTACAGCACCCTGCTCTCAGTCTTAAACATCCCATTTGGATGACAGCTATGTGCTTGCTGGAGTGCCTGTGAGGTGTCTTCAGAAAAGCACGTATGGTGCATCCTCCACCAAAACACAGGAGGTCACATCAACAAATTAAAAGAGAAGTAGGAATGAAGTTCAGCAGTGAAATAAGTAAGCAGGATTTTAATAATGCCATCTCTCCATTAACTTGATTGAAATTTTGTATTTTACTCTGCAGGTTAGGAAGGCCATGGCAGATTAATCTAAAATCCTGTAAAACAAATGTCCACTTCTCTCTTGGACTCTAAAGCTGTCCATATTCCAGAGTCATGCAGGCAGTTAACTTCAGCATTCTCTTGATTTTAACTGGCCAATTACAAACCACTTAACAAATGATGTAGAAATAATTATGTAAACTCAGGACTAAATCCTAGAGCGTTTATACACATATGAATGAATCACTTTCCCAAATGTTCATTCTTGGGCTCTTGCCGTTTATAATTTCTTTGAAATCTGGCCTTTTTACTTGTCACAGCCTATTCCTTTCCCGATCTGGGATGGCATGAAGTGCAGGGAGACAGTGGGCACACCTGAATCTCATGAATCCTATCCCTGCCATATTGTTAACAACTCTTGGCTTTTAGCAACACATCAGTGCAAGGCAAAAGCATCTGCCCCAGGAGATGTAATTGGTAGGATTTTTGCAATATGAATAGAGCAAATAAATGAGAGAATACTGGTTAGAAATTAATTTTTTCTATCCCAGGAAGGATATGATTGCCTGTTACACTGTGATGTGTGTTGAACTATGTCCGGCGCTGTTTTGGTACTAGAAATTAGGCAGGGGTAGGGCAAGTATTTAACTATGCACATGAAAATTACGTTAATGTCAAAGTGAATGCATGTGAAGAAATGAACTGTGTGGTGTGTGATGCATAAAGAGTTACACTTGAAAGATGGTTTCCCCAAGCCATTATCCTCACAGTCCCTTGGTCTTCCAAACTGGGGACTGAGTATGAACTGCGTGTTAGCAGGTTTTGCTTTCTGCCACAGTTCTTTTAATGGTGGTAATCAACAGAGCCTGTGCACATCATCTTCAGTTTCTTCTGGGCAAATGTGTGAAAATTCCAGTAGGAGACTTCACATGACCACAGAGAGGCTGATGCTGGTCCAGGAGCAGATATCTGGCTGCTCCATCTCTTATCTGATGGCTAGCATGTTGCTGCTCTTACCCCAGAGAGAGTTCAAAAGAGTAATAATTCCCTTTAGGGGTATGAGACCTCCCTTTCACACACAACTGGCTGAGCCACAGTGCTTTTTTTTGCCCTCTTATGCCAGTCTGCCTTCCCTCTCTTCCACATTGTGCTCCTGGCTGGAGCACAGGCCCTATCCGAAATTGAAGAGCTGGGATGCAAAGCAGCAACTCACAGGTTATTGTTAAACAGCCATGGCAACAGAGGTACAGCAGTGGAAAGAGGCAAAGAAAGCCTCTTTCTTCTCCTCAGAGCCTAAGGATTCTGCAGGATACACAATTTACAGGGCAGGTCTTTTTGTGGATTGGGTCAGAGAGGTAACTCTGTCCCAAGGTGCACCAAAGAGAACACGGTGCTGGGTCACACTGACACTGGGCTGTCCATGCACTGTAACAAGTCAGTCCTTCCTGTTCTTCTGTGGCTTAAGCTTCTGCAGTAAGTTTTAAAGATGCTTCCTACAGACAGTGTCCCCGTGGGAGTGAGACCGGCAATGTACTGGACTAGGTAAGACCCAGCAGCACTCTAGGGTGATCACTGTTTCCCAATGAAGTTAATTTAAATACATTTTCCTAAAGTGTGGCTCCATTTTAACTGAGACACCATACATCCCAGCTAACTGCACGTCTTCCTGTCTCACCACTGGAGGGGTTTCTATGACATCTCCAAACTACTTCTACTCCACAGGTGCCACCAATGGTTGGACGGATTTCCACGCCTTTAGTGAATGGCACTTAAATCATTCCTCTTCCTACTGGGGCTTTTGTCTTGTGCTTTTAGTTTTCCAGCTTCTGTCAAACTCCTGTTACAGACAGCCAGATAGAACCAGACATAGAATAAAGGGCTCATGTGTTCCATGTTCTAATTTAAGCACCTAACATTCACTGGACTTTGAGTGCTCTGCACATGAAAGAGAGAAGACAATTTGTTGGTAGGAAAATGGCCACCAGAGGTTCCACTGGGGCTGAGCCTCTCTGAGATTTTTCTGAACTGGAAAAGGTATAAAAATGTATTTGAATCTGAGCAGAAAAAAGAAGTAATCAGAATCTCTTCTTGCTTCTGATAACATTGGATTCTGAAGCAGCTGGTAGATTTTTTAGATTTCAATTAACCCAGACAGCAAGAAGTGAGATCACATGGCAAAAATATGAAGCTGGCTCTGCTCCAGCAGAAAAATTAGATTTCAGAGGTGGCAATTCTTGAACAGAGAATACAAATAGAAGGAAAAAAAGCAAACAGCCTGTCTGCAACTTAACCCAGTTTTTGGGTATCCTGTGGCAGAACATTGGAGGACAGATTTACCCAAATAAGAGAACCCAGTGGACCTGTCTGAGAAAACTGATGACAAAAGAGTGGGAGCAAAAGGCAGCAAGGCTGTTCAAGCTGGAACCCAGCAAGAGATGTCTTGGTAACTGGAAACACTCTGCCAGCTAGTGCATACCATGACCCTGCCCAACAACTCTGGGCATATGCAGCACTTCCTACGACAGGATTTCCTCAAGCTGGGGGTTAATTTCAGGACACAAGAATTATATCCGACCATGTAAGGGTTTAGATTGCCTGGATCTACAATAGACACCAAGTTCAACTTTGACAGCATTTTTTTACTATGGGAAGAATGTGATTTGAAAAGAAAAAGGGTGTTAGATTGACAATAACAAGAAAGAGTCTGTGTAAGGGTGGTGGGGAGGGATGCTTCAGTCAAGTTCTGCCTCTGACAGGCAAAGGAGACATAAAAATATTGCTCAGAATAATGAAATATGTATTGGGAAATTTGTTGCTCATTTGTTGCTCACGGTCTGATGGAGCAGGAGCAGTGTAAAAAGTTGAAGCATTGGAAGAATTAAAGATATCCCAGAACTACTTATATATCAGAAGGCATAACATTTAAATAGTTCAAAGATAAGTTCAAGTTTTGACAGCAAAGTACAGTCACAACTGACAGCTGATGGCTGGAGATATCAGGAACTCTAGAATGGAAAGAAGGCTGCTGCAATTTTAAGCCAATTTTAAGGATTGAAAATATTGAATATTTTTACTGATAGGAGCCTTGTGATCTTCAAATTGACCATAAACTCTTTATTATCTTTGCCAGAAACACATTTTGAAAAATGCACAACTATATTTATTTTTTCCAGCTACTAAACATATGATCTGCAAGGCAAATTTAAGTGAGGCTGATGGTGCAGGCATATAAATTTCAGCCTTCAAGGAAAGTCTGGGGTAACACACTAAATTTAGTGGGAGCAAATCTAACTTTAAAAGCCTTGTCTAGATGAAATACAGACCATGAAATATGTTCTTGCTGGAACAACTGCTCAGGATGTGACCCCACAGAGAGAGTGTAACAGCCTGTGGGTTGTGTTACAGCTATAGTGTTGCTGGGGTTTTAAGTGCTATTACTCCATTGAAAAGAAATCATGAGACACAGAGCTGTGCCTCTAAAGGCTTAAGCTACTCAGGCAGAGGCTCCATGTCTGGGTTGGGACTCTGAGGCTGTCGTCAACATTAGGCACAACCAGTTGAAAATGCATATGGGAGAAAGTTCTTTTATAAATGCCTTCAGAGCCTACAGTCTGAAAGCCAAAGTCCAGTGTAGAGATGCTGCTGCTGTTCAGGATCTCATCATTGACACACTCAGCAGTTGCCACATGAAGCTACTGATAGCTGTCCATGGCTCTGATTTTTCTGAGTGTGAAGTCCACTTAATGCGGAGAGTGGCTGACTACAATAAGTTTTGGATCAGGCTTTAAATAAAATCTGTATTACCACTTACTAAGTAGCAAAATTAATTTTTTTAAGCAGCTCTCCAATGTGTCACCATTCTAAACTGTAAATAAGCCACTTGGGAATTTCTTCATTTAACTTTCCCAGTCAGAAAACACCAATTTGGAAAAAAAAAAATAATAATTATCAGTTATTGGTTTGGATTTTTGCCTTTTTTTTTTTTTTTTTTTTTTTTTTTTAATTTTTTAAANTTTTTTTTTTTTTTTTTTTTTTCGGAAATTTTAGAAATTTTTGTAGGAAATTTTAGATAAATTTCACAATGTAGAAAATATTAACAAAAAAATGCTTCAAGAGCAACAAAATACTTTGTTTTTTAAAAAATTTCACATGGTAATTTCAGTTAAAAATTACTATTGTTTGAAAACTCTTCATATCTATCTGGTAGTTATAGTGCAAAATTAAGTCCACAGCCCAAAGGGAAAATTTCCAACTCATTGCAGTTAGGATGAAAGCTATGGTTACAAAACCAAACTGGGGGACAGGAAAGCAGTTCCTGGTCCAGTACTATCAAACAAGCTACTGCACAAGCACAGAACCACCCTTTTTTAACTCTTAATGTGCTGTGGTCAGAAAGATTCATGTTGGGAAACTGAAGACATATTGAACATATATGAAATGGCACAGATAAGTAATTGCTTATTCTCATAAAGTTAAAGAATTGACTAGTGAGGTAAGGAAAAAGAAGGAAAACATAAAATTTAGAAAGTGTGAACCCATAACTGCTTTCTGAATTGATTCCTTTTTTTAAAGAGTTTGAATGGGACAAAGGAAGGAAAGTTACATACTGCTGTGGGTAACAAAGCCAGCAGGAAATATGGTTAGCAGTCAAAAGAGCGTACACGATAACACCCAAGTTCACATGCAAGAACAAAATTTATCTCCTCTTCCCACCACTGTCAGAAAAATATAGGGTCCAATAAAGAGTGTCTGCATTACCAAAGTGCTCATATAGGAGGGGTTTAGAAAAAGTATCACAGCACACCAAAATCTGAAGGAGCAGAGGCAGACGTGTACCATGATTCAAGAGAAGTGCACATGAGATGAAAAAGACAGATCTGCCTCATGTCAGTCAAATAGAGAGGGATACAAGCCTCAGCACTGAAATCCATGTTTCAGACACCTCCACTGATCTGCAGGCTCCACTCAGCAGTTATTAAAGGCAGAGGCTGGGCTGTATGCATGGTGTCTGACGGCAGCACATCTGTATCTAAGCACAGGCAATCTCCAAATCCTGGTTTCACCATGTGGATGGTCTCCAGTCACCTTTCTCAGGTCCTTCTGTGCTTCCAAATTGTGGCATATGTTTAGTGAGAATTGACTTTAGATGAGCTGTATACTCTCAATATATGGAAAATACAGGGCTGATGCAGGTTCCAAAGGGCCTAAAAGTTTAAAAATACTTAGGGGTAGGGATCTGTTTTGGAGCTGGGTATATTAAACAAAAATGAGCCATAGCTTGCAAATGAGTGGCCTGCTTGAGTCTTCATTCAGGTCATAGATTTTAAGAACACCCCATTACTCTTAAAAAAAAAAAAAAATCTAATCATATTTCTATTGTGTCATTTACTGTAGTTTTGGAGTTAGGCTTCATTCCCTTTCTCTTTTAACATTATCTCTGGCTTTAACTGGATGAAGAAATGCTGGAATAGAATGAAAAATTACTTCTTTTGAAATATTTCCAACCCAGCTAAAAGCTGTCTGTATGAGAAATCTTTCAAGAAAATCTGTCCTCATCTTATTTCCAGCTGGGCTGCATCCAGTTCCAAAAGTACTTGCTGATGGTGGGAGAAAAGTATCTAGATACGGACAGTTATGTTGTTTGAGACTCTGAATTTTGGATTGTGA
Organism: Hylia prasina; assembly: GCA_013397195.1. Taxonomy (NCBI): domain Eukaryota; kingdom Metazoa; phylum Chordata; class Aves; order Passeriformes; family Sylviidae; genus Hylia; species Hylia prasina. Next base: position 352,288 of record VYXD01007338.1, read on the forward strand.
ATACAAACAACTCTAGAAACACCAGAGAGATATGTTAAGGACAATAACAGAAGGGAAAGGTGAATTGAGACAGCTTTCTCTCCTAAGGAAAGGCCATCCAGCCTCTCCAGTCCTGCTGTTACTGCCCTTACCACTTCCCAGAAACTTTTCCTTCACTTCCCAGCCTTGCTTTTCCCTCACCTCTGTTCTTCTCGAAGGCAGCAGCTCTAGATGCCCTACCAGCTTTCTAGGATTTTCATAAACCTTTCTCTTCTTCATGTTTTGAAAGTGAAATCTGTCATTGACAGCACAGAGCTACTCTGTGTCCTTCAAAATGGCTCTCAAAGCTCTCCTCTGCCATCACACCTAAAAAAAACCTGGGAAGAGGCTCCCAAGGCACTGCTCCACAGCCCAACATACAACAACCATCAGTGTAGATGTACTGTTTTCCCATGTTCCCTCACCTCTTGGTAAGCACTTACTTGGCAAGCCTGAAGGAGGCTCTGTTTTCTTTCCCTGTTTATACAACACTGAGGTTCTTATCTGTGGCTAAGTCTCCTTGATCCTATCATCACACAAATAACAACAGGGAATGATTTAAAAAAAAAACCAAAAAACCAAGCAGAACCGTAAAGCTTAGTTGTTTGAATTGCTTTCACACAGTGCTGAAAAGTCATTATTTGATACTACCAGAAGTAACAGAATCTTATTATTATTTTTTTACATTGCTGTGTTGTTCCAGCATTTTTTTCAACAATCACTGTCAGTTCTAATTCTCCAAACAGGCAAAAATTTGGGTGGAAATCCTGTCTCCACTGAAGTCAAGTGACGGATTTCCATTGGCCTCAATGGGCCTGGAATTCACCCGGTCACAACCTAGAGAAAGAATATTTGTAGTAGCAAACCAAATAAATATATCCGTGTTTTTCTGTGAAAAATCAATTTGAGACCCCTTTTTCCTGGCAGGAGCTATGCATAGCGATATAATATGAGATACAGCAGTACTTGGAACAGGAAATGACTGTGGACACATTGTCAGGGCAGTGCTGTGCTATGCCAATGGCTGAAGCAGAGAAAACTCCTAAGAATTCGTTAAAATACTCCAGGAAATAAAATAAAACAAAATAAAAACAAACCCAGAAATAAAATCGAGTGCACAATGATAATACCAGAGTTGAAATTTCTGTGAGCTTGATAGGAAACAAAGAGATGGGAAACTATGCTGAAAGATGAATAGTACTGCATGGGAGTTGCCAATGAGGCGCCAGGTGTTGCCCTTTTCAAGGGAAAGAAAACATCTCAACAGAGGTTGTCAAGAACTAAGAGTAGAAACACAGCAGAGTACCTGAGGGAACAATAACCCTAAAAAGTATCTTAATATAGAAATTGGGTTCAGGATGTAACAGCTTTATTAGACACCCAAAGAGTGACTTTCTTATTCTACGGAATTAATATCAACTGAAGCATATGTGTGTGTACTCAACAGATCACATGAAACAGAAAAGGACTCTTTCATGGATTATTAATTATGTGTTTGTTGTCTAAACATGGGCAACTAACCCTTAAAGGGAGGAGGCCTATGCCAGAAGTATGAGAAGCAGAACATCACTGTGAATCAAAAGACATAAAAGATGTTCTCTACATCAGATATCAACGACATTTTCAGGTATTTAAAAATCTTGCTTAAAGAGACAACTACTCATTATGTTAAGTCAGAGCATTATACAGCAGTGGGTAGTTAGTCAGTGAAGTGAGAAATAGCCCAAAAACATGAAATGTCTGTGTACTACACCAGTGACTTTGTGCCTGAATGTGACTAGAGGCACTCTGCTTGTCTGTGTGACAGACACATTAGTCCTGGATTTTGGGGAAAGCGACTGACCACTTCCATTCCTTGCAGTTCAATCAAAACATTTCTCTCACTCTTCTCCTGTTTATTTGCTTGTTGTTTGTTTGTTTTAATTAGAAAATGAATATACTTTTCCCACTGAAAATGCTAACTTTTTTGCAGTAGTTCTAACACCACACAGACCAAAATATTTCAGGTGAAAAATTTTATAATTGCATGTGAATGAATAACTCCTGTAACACCAGCTTCCAACGGAAATGTTGAATTCCCATGACAATTTAAAGTAATTATTGGAGCATGAGGCACATTCTTGTAACATGAGCTACACCAATGCATAGTTTATATCATATAATAGGGGATAAATTTTTACAGCATAAGAACATCATCAGAATCAAGTGTTTAATCAAAAGTGTAACTGGCAAGGTTCCAAATTGCCTTCAAACTGATGATCATTTATGTCATATCAGTCACATTCAGTTTGTAATATTCTCATTCACTGCAGTGCATGTTGCACAATTCTACATGTTCTTCATTCCAATGTATTGCATAATGAGTTTTCATTTTTAATACTTCCTTACTTCTTCTGGATGAGGTACTACTAAATAGTTTATATATATATATATGCTTTTAATTTTTTAAAAAAATTTCTATGCATTTGAGATGTATTTGCTATGAACACTCTAGAAATGGGGTTTTGCTGGCAAAAACTCAATTTCTGGGCAAAGAATCTCTGCACAGATGTGTGTTATCAGTGCACACAGACGAGATCTGTTGGGGAAGCAAGAAATACTCATGTGCACTCCACTCTTACACAACAGTTACATCATCAGCCCAAAATGGACCTGAAGGGCAAATGGACATGTTCCATATAAGGAGCAGAAGAATATATTTTTTTAGCCCAACTACCACCTTTATACTGAAGTTTTGCTCCCCTTTTTAAGCTGTGGCTTATATACCTGGGTCTTCACAGTTGTTCAAACTCCAAAAGATTCAAGCTTCCTTGTTCTCCAAGAATGACTTCTATTTTATTTAGCTTTTAAAATATATTTTGACAAAAGAATATTTTTCTTAAAAATATTTCATAAAAGTACAGATTTGTTCATGAAAGTGAGTGACTTCTGACTCTCAGATCCAGGACAAGAGCTGTAATGCACTATCATGGCATGAGACCTTAATTTTGTTTCCTTCCTTATGTGAACTCCCCTCTGCATCTCTCCCTCACAATCCCCAGTTCTACAAATTGTACAACATGGGTAGGCCCCAAAAAAGTCTACATACATCACTTTCACTCAACAGATGAATGTGCATATTCTTATATATATGTGTGTGTGTGTGTGCAATTCTTTATATTTTAAATACCTCTGAATTTATTTTTGCAACTATTTTCTTTTTTTTTCCTCTCCTTAACCAGACCAAATGAAGGGAAAAAACACAATACTGACTGTTTTTTTGATCTTAGGAAAAATAATGTTAAAATTAAATATAAGAATTGAGTAAGAAGTTTTTTCCTTTTCCTCCTTCCTTGCAGTCCTTTTTTTCTTCACGCCACAATTTTCCTTGATTCAGAACGTCATTATATCACAAGCTTAGCTGACATCCTGGTAGCAGCAAGAGTTGTCAAGAGGTACAACCAGTGACAAAGAGAACTCTGCTATTGCCTTTGTGACACAGAGACAGCTTTATTTACAAATTGGGAGAATTTATTTCTTTTAATTTATGAACGGAAACAGGAGAAAGAATAAATGATACTAATGAAAATGCCACCTTGCTACTATGTATGTAGCAATATCATAAGGAGAATCTCCTTTGTCAATGAGCTTTCCAGGGTTACTCCACACCAGCAAAAGCAGTAAGATAACCTTAGATAGCAAATGAATTTATCTTTATTAAATGCAGCCTCCCCATTTTGTATGTAAAAAAATTAATGCTATACATTAGCTGTAGTGCTTGCAGTAGGATGAGTGCTTGCAGAAGAGTACCAGAAGTTTTGTAAGCACCTGCTCCTATCTTCTAGGTTTTTATTCCATGGCACATGGAATGGGTGCTTGCTTTATCATGTGAAGAGCAGAACCAAGCTCTCACAGCAATAATCTTGGTGATACCCACTGAGCAGGCAGCACCAGCACAGTGATGTTAAAATGAATGCAGACAGAAGAACACCCATGAGGTGCAAGACCAAAGCAACAGAAGCAGAAGTGAGCTTAATTCCAAAACAATAAACCTCAGGATGCTGGTACACTCTAGGACTTTCTACACTTGGTGTAAAACTGGCAGAGGGCATGAGGAAGCTGTTTGAGGAATAATGATAGATCTGTGTTAGTAACAGGACATGTCAAAATGGCTTTGTGGAAGCAAACAATGCACATTGTGCAAGCCTGTAAAGGCAGATGAGACTTTGCAGGTCTATAAAACACAACAAAGTAGTCCACTCTAGTGGGGACAGAGATTAGTGCCCAGATGTCTCACTGATGAGAGCCTTTGTTTCGATTGAAAGTATGAAAATAATTTATATTTGAAGGATATGAGCACAGAGCATCAGATACTCAGCTACCAAAATTGTTTATTTCAGTGAGCAGAAGAGAGGAGGGAAACACTAAAGAAATGTAAGCTAATGGGGAATAGCTGAATTAAAGAAACCCACAATCTAAAAAACCTTGTAATAGCCTAATGTAAGAAGAGACACTGTTTGAAGCTGGTTTTATCTTTTATTCACTTAGATATTTTACACTCAGTTCAGCTATTATATTTTCTTTCATTATTCCCTGGGGAGCAATAAAAGCATATTCCTGGCCAGTGAGTTTTTTGCAGGATAAACAGACAAGCAAAGCCATTTCCTTATGCAACCCTAGCCACTCTTTGTATGGTCTTTTTCAGATACTGTTCACAAGAAACTGTATTTACAACAGAGAAAAAGTCTCAACTGATGAGCAAATAAAAGACACTCTTAGTGTTACCAGTCCTTATGTTGAGATTTCTCAGCCCTGTATATGCCACCAAAGCTTCTATAATCATCAGGCTATTTTAATTAGCATCCTGGCTATTTAAGTTTACATATCAGTGAAAGAGACGAGTTGTGATACACAGCAAAGTGGAACTACTTTCATATCTCATGAGAGTAGGTCTAGCAAAGTCAGACCATTTGTGAAGTCTTTGTAACAAATGTAAAAGAAATCACCTTAAACTAACACATCATTCTTGAACTTAGCTCAAGGTGTGTGTTAAGAACATACCCAACAGTTTTCACTTAGAGCCTCTGCAAATTCAAAAACAGTGAGTCATTTTCAACAGTGGCCATGGTCTGATTGTGTGCAAAGAATACAATGACATAATAGATGACTATATTAGTCTCTAGCATAGAAGGCAATGGGTAAGAGCAGAGGACTGCTGACCAAACAGTGTTTTGAGAACATTTTTTGATATCAGACACAATAATGATAGGCAAGTTAACAACATATAACGAAAAGATAGTTAACGTCTTAGAAGCACCAATATTTTATTAAACTATAGATTAGATAACAGCTTATTCTCAACTGGTTTGTTTGTCCCAGTATCACCACCTGCAAACCATGGCAGAGGGAACATGAAGACCTTGTGAAAAGCTTGGTTACCCAAATATTCTATTGCTCCCCTCCAAGCAGTACTTCTTCTTGTTGTCTATATATATATATTTTTTTATGATTGATACAAATACCACATAGCAACATGGGTATGGTAGTGCCTTTGAAGGAGATTGAAGTCCCTTACACAGCCCTTTTTTTTTTTTTTTTTTTTTTTTTTTTTTTTTTTTTTTTTTTTTTTTTTTGTGGAATACCTTTGAGTTTAGGAGAGGACTATTTGGCAACACATTCCAATTCTCTTCAGACTCAAGGCAATTTCTTACCTGTAGAATGCTGAGAAGATAAAGAAGATAAAAGAGAGTAAAAGTGGAAGGAGAAATAAAATAAGATCTCTTATTGAGTATGTTGAATGAGAACCCCCTAACTAGCAAAATCACTGCCTAAATCCTAACACCAACTGTTATTATCTTTCACAGGCACAACAGAAATTCACCTCATCCACAGATATGAAGACAGAACAAATGCTAATTTTCTAAATAAGAGGAGGGGGAAGCAGCCCAAACCCCTCATTTCCTTCCTCATCCTACAGACTACAGAGCTGCAAATATCCCTGTGTCATCCTGTCAATACTGATGTCAGTGTGTACACAAACACATCTGTCTTCTTTATTTATTCAGTCATCAAAATTCCAATTCTGCAAGCTAGTCATAATTATGCCTTCCAAAGAGGCAAGCACCTGCCATTTATTCTACCTTTTTCAATTACATCTAATTGAAGACTTGAGCTTAAATAGAGGAAGGGAGACAAGAGTTCTTCAAATCGTCTAAACACTCTCTGTTGAATAGAAAAAGAGAGGTCTCCTGCCGCAGCTCAAAACAAGTCCTCCAACATGACTGGCATAATAAAGAACTAGAATATGAGATGTATTTCCTTACCCTAATACCCAACACCATGAGGATGTTTTTTACACAGGTGATGGCTCACAGCCAGAAGAAAAGCCCCCTCACTCCTACTCTCCTCCCCCACCCCCCATCACTGCTGAAGTTAAGCCATTAGGGATTTTTTTTGAGTATAAGAATTTGGCAACTTCCAGTAATTTTCTCCTTTCAAGAGCACCCAGATGATGAAGGACACATCAGAAACAAACAAACAAAATAATTAAGAAAAGAAACTGAGTTTGTATATGATGATACAGATGAGATGACTGATATTATATTATCCTGTCTGAGTACTGCAGTACACTCCTTGGCAACAGTAACCTGATAGTCCTGTGCTAGAATAAACCTTCTAGGCATTGAAGAAGTTGGGGAAAAAAAGAAAAAGAAAAAAAACAAAAACAAAAACAAAAACAAAAAACCCACCCAGCTGGCTCCACTTATATAAGGGATGTAATTAAGCCTAAAAGAGAGGATGATTTCAGCCTCTGTGATCTGCATTAAGAATAGGTCCCTGAGAGCATTGTTGAAAAGGTACTCCTGGAACTTGTGTGTGTGCACACGTGTCTCGGGATTTTCCCTTTCCTCAGATAGTGATGCAGAACATTCCATCAAGAGTAGGAGGGTAACATTTTGAGAGAAGATGGGAAGAGTCAAAGAAAGAAATCCTTCTATCATGTGATGAAAAAATTGACCACGTTGGTTTGTCCCTCAAATTCATCGACAAGAAGCTACAGCCAACATATTGTTAGTAAATGAGATTACTTATGGTAAAACCAAATGGCCAAGAGGAAAATCTCTCACATTTGTTAAGGGGGAAGCGCTGGCAAGCTGTGTAACAGGAAAAGCAGAATAGTTAAAAATATAACAACCCATCATTAAATTAGTGATACCTACACAAAGATGACCCAGTATAATACATTTATAAGCAAAGCTAAAATGCTATTTGTAATCTGAACAGAGGATATTACTGCATCAGAACTTCCTAGCCCCGTTACTACCTTCCTAAGTACAGGGTGAACCTCTAGTGATCATACATTTGATTTTAAGATAATGGATGATGAGAGACATTTAGCCATTGAAGACTCTGTACATAAAAATCTAAGCTAAATAAATGAAATATAAACACTATAATGGAGTCGTCCTGGATGTTAGAAAGCCTAAAGGAGCTAGTGCTGTTGAGTAAAAGCAAGGAAGAACTCATCTATTTTTCATTATTTGTATCATCTGCAAGCAACTCTGTCAAGGGAAGAAGAGTGGAAGATTCCCTTTTGCTGTCTTTCCACCCATTTTTTTGCTTTCTACAGAGAAATGTAGGCTGATGTAGTCATCATGAAACAGTCTCAGAAAGTCAAGGTGATTCTTTCAGACTTTCCTGGACATTCCAGGATACCATTCATCAATGGGTTTTGTGGAGAGTGCAATGTCACGGGCAGGAGCCTCAGGGATGAACACACTGCACTAACACCACCAGCAACAAGCTAAGCTGTGTGCACCTGCTCCTTTTATCTCCTGCTTTGAGGGGCAAGAAACAGAAAAGAACAGTTAATTTGCTTTCCTAGCTTGATGCTTCAGTAGAAGAGTTATCTGCCAGGCCATAAAAGCACAATATTCTGTGGGTTGTACGTGTATACTTTCAATTTTACTGTGTAGCCTCTTTTTGTATTATATAAAGAGGATGAGAAGAACTTGATTTGTCAGTATCACTTGAATAGCTCTCCTTATGTTCATGTCTAGTATTTCTTTCTGTAGCACTGCATATTTCTTCAAGTTTTTGTTTATTTCTCCTAGTATCTCCATCTTTCAATAGTATTTCCCACCAGTTCCTGAGCAGATGACACTGCCTCTCAGACAAGGGGATGGATATTCAACAAATTATTTTTATATGTGGATACATATTGGCAGTGATGGGGGTTGCCAGATTTGATGATATAAAACATGCAAAGAATCATTCTCAATTCTTTAGAATTACTTAAATGCTTGAAAGCAGGTGAAAGACCTGGTCTTGGTTTTTATAAACAAAATAGAAGCACAAATTCATTTGAGAGATCAATCTACTGGCCAAAAAATGCAGAATTCGTGACCTTAATGGGGTGACTTGAAAGATTCAGTTGGCTTATTGGCTTCCCTGCCTATTCATTCATTCATGCTGCTGGGAAACTGAAGCACGATTTCCCTAAATACACGTCATGTTTGTGTGCAGGTGTAAGGGGATATGTGCATGCAGTAAGCCTGCGCTCTTTCCTTTACCTTGGAAGCATCACCCTCCATTTCTATTACATTTTATCACCCTGACATGAAGAATAAAGGCATTTACTTCACACTCTTCCACTGACATGAGCAAAAAGCCTTGTTTGACAGCACAGGTTACCCATGTCCACAATGATGACCAAATCCAGAGAGAAACTGAGAAACTGTACTCAAGTCTTTCTCTCTCCACCAAAGGTCTGAGCACTAATCCAGTTTAAGATAGGGGGCAGGGGCACAGGGAAGCAAAACTAAACCAAATCAAAATGTGTTTAAGTAGATAGCAAGTGATGCAGTTGAGTAAACCAAGATATGTGGCACATCCCTATTGCACTGGCTGAGAAATACAAGATTGTTCTGATGGGTTCAGGGCTGTGCAGGTGTATTTCTCTCACAACACTGAAAACAGACTTCAGACCTGTTATGCACAAATGTTATACAGAGCTAATTCCCACCTTTGCAATGAGAAATATTGCAAGTAAATTATCTATTAGGTTCATGTCTATTATTAGACCATCTTTCACCCATGCACCACAAATGTAGTGCCCAACAACACACTGAACAATAAGGAAAGCCAGCTCTTGTGTTAATATATTTAACACATTGCTACTTACTGCACCTTACCATAAACTGGCATTCATTGCTTCACTATTCCTTTCATTGCATAGTCACTGTTACTTGTTCAATGTTAAAGCAGTTTCTTGTTCACATGCTTCAAATAATTAGGATAATGAACAACATTTGTGGTTTGCCTCCTATATGACTTGGCTTTTTCATTGCTTATTTTAAAGAGGGGAACCCTGTTCATTCTTTTTATACGCATATGAACTATAGTTCAATTTTTTTTAAATCAAAATAGCACAATTTGTGAGCTTTTGTAGAAGCCTCAACAGCCTCACCGACCCACAGTCTGTGGGTGAGACTGCATTTAATAAAGAGCAAACAGATTAAATAAAAGGTAGGCAGGGTAAACTGAACTTTAGCCTCCAAAGCAGGTTTTTACTCCTAGAATGGGACAATCCCCTTTCATGCATGTGAAAAGAGGAAAGGAAAGCATGGAATATTCCTTGGTGCAGAATGAGGCTGCTCCAGAGGCACTCTGGTCCCTCAGTGGGGATTCCTGGTGAGGGCTGCCCTCAAGGGATCAGGGAGCCAGGGACAATTGCATCTCCTGGATGAGAGAGCCTGAAGATGTCACCTCCCATCAAAAACAACACTGAGCTATTGAAACATCTAAAAGAAACATGTGGCAGGACAAACACAGCACAAGCTCCATGTGAGGCAGAGAACTGCTGTGATGATGCCAAGCTGCATTGCCATCAAGCTCTGACAAACAAGCAAACACCTGTCATATGGAGGTAGTTTAAGAAGTTACCTCATGTTGTTACATCCAAATGTACAGTGCTGCTTAGGAATATTAATGTGTTGGCTCTGTGCAGCATTGTACTATGTTGACATAACCTTAGTTTTTCCCTAGCTGGATGTGTTCTCTCTTCCCTCTTAGGCTGTTTCATGTTGCTTCAGATTTAATTTGCTTCCCGAACATTTGTTTAAGGACCTGAACGAAATAGGGTGGCACAAACCTTCCCAAGGCAGTGTTGATGTTCCAAGTGTGGTGAAATGGTGTAATATGCAAGAGAATAGACTGCAGATACTCAGTACAGTAAAAGGCAGGTTTGTTTTTTCTAGAAATGTTTCATTTGTTCTAGCAGGTGTGTCTGATACCTTTTGCATAATGATAAACCCACACACATTCTTCATGCAAATAGTGACCCAAGAGTTGCTCTGAGTTGCTTCAAGTAGTAAGTGCGTGTAACAACCTGTACTTCCATACACACTGTGTGCTTACAGACTGTTCATACAGTGCAAGGTAAACAGAGCCCATTGTGCCAGGACAGGGACACATAGGGCTGCTGGAACAGAGGTGCCATACCATGGCCAACACAGTCAGAATAGGCTGAAATTGTCAGAAAATCTCTTCAGAGATATTGGGAAAGTCATACATCTTATATTTCTTCTCCTTTCTGCAGCCAGATATTTTTCTCTCAGGTGTTATTTGAAATGCCTCCTACATCAACTGTTCCCATTCCACAAAGGTTTGGGGGGCAAGGTATGGGAGCAAATGTGGAGGCTCACCAATCTGGACTTTACATGATGTCACCACTGCACACTTGGGTACCTCCATATGCTCCACTGACCTGCCTTGGAAACTCAGCCTTGGCCAGCAGAGAGTTTCTCTCACTCTGTCTCACATCTGCTAGCTTCATCTTTCCTTAAATATCCCAAGTGCTGTGCCTCAAAGGTCAGCAGAGCATTTCTTATACCAGCTCTCACCATTAATTAGGTCAAATTATTACTAAGAGATTCTTCTTTTCTTATTAGTGATTTCACTTCACAATTGAACTCAATCCTGATAGGTTGAAGGACATTTCATTAATAGGAAAAATAAATAAGAATGTTTGTCTAAACGGTTATTCTGGCAAATATGTCTGTGAGCTAGCTTGTTGACAAAATCTTTAATCCACTGTATTCGAAGGAAAGTGGAAAGGAAAGAAATAGAAAAAGAGGCATTTCAGTTTGTGGCAATGTCCTAATGCACCTAAGTCTGCTTTTTCAACACAGAATTACCACTCTAGAGATAACTCTGATACACTAAAGTATTAAGGTATCTGAACATTCTACCTCAAGCCAGGAGGTGAAATCAGCACCCATGTTTGATGCAGAACCTTCACAACATCATGGCACCAGCCATGTCTGGGCTTAGAGATTGATGGTTACAACAGATGAGAGGCAGACATTTGCATGCATCTCTGTTTTACCTGTTCTTTGGTGTCTACAAACTCTGTTTGACAGTAAATAGTTTAGCTTCACCCATTTGATCTTGCACTGAAATGAACTGAAGTGCTGACCTCACTCACCTCTGGGTGTTAACTGGAGCTGTAACCACACAAGGACCAAGATCCTGATATGCTTTCATGGCCCACCTCAATGTTTTTAATGCTTTCAGGACAGTCAAACATATAGCTTTAAACAATGTCAGCCATCTACAGTGCAGTTCGCGTTTCCAGGTTTGACTTTGCATGGAACATGCAGGGAGTGCCTGGTCAGCAGAAATGTGTTTGCAGAGGCCGGCACCCCTGCACAGTGTCTGTGTGAGCACCCAGCCTGGCAGCAACAGCCTCCATCCTCTCTGCCTCTGCTCCTGTGCTGCCAGGAGCCAGTCAGGATATGGGAAATGGGCTGCAACTGCGGGAGGCTGTAAATGGAAGGTTCCCCACCAGGACTGAGGTACGCCCCCTTGGGAGATTTACTTTGTTTTCGATGAAGTCAGGATTTTATCCGATAATGTACTTATCACTCTAAAACCTGCTAAACTGCACAGACATTTGATGACCAGATAACTGATGGTGTTTTGTGCAGAGAGTTCCTGTGAAACATTGGACTCCCACTATAAGTCAGTAAATATTTTATGCCCATTTGGGTGCACCTACAACATGCCATAGTAAGCAGGATGAATAAACCAAGAAAATTCACGTGGGTTGCCTGGGACAGATTCTGACCTCTAGATCTTTTAATCCCTCAAATGTGTGATGAGTTTTGTCTTTCCCTGTGAGCAGTTTCATTTGTTTCATAGTATTTAATTTTAGTATAAGCACTAGAATTTGTCTCCGGATGACTAAGAAAAGTCACTAATAATTGTCATCATGCTTATCTCTTTGGCATTTTAGCTTGAGTTCCTACTAATAAAGAACTATTTGAGATTTTAACAGAAATGTAAATGTTGAAGTTTCACAGGTCATTGACTTTTATAATATTGAGTCATTGGGCTATTATACATTGATCAAGCAAATAGCAAATGGTGTGACTTGCCAAAGAACATTACTCAAATATTGACCAGGAATTGATGACAGTCGGCTACTCTCCAAGGACTACAAAAGTTAACAGGAAATTTCTACCTGAGGCAACTACAACATTCTGCCTTAAGACAGGCAGATTTTTTTGGTTTCTTCGGTTACCATCTTTTTTAGTCTTATTGGCTATATCCAAACACTCTTATTATAAATAGAAATTGGAGTAAATGCTTTCATTTATGTCATTCTTTTTAGTTTATCTCTCAGTCATCTCTTATTTCCAACAGTCTTTTGATTTCTTTAATTAATCATATCTATTCTTATATATTAATATTATTTTATTAGGATAGTATAAATTTTTATTTAATTATATAAATATATGCTTCCACTTATAAAGGGTGGATGCAAGGACAGGTACCCTGGGAGAAATACAGAGATATTGTCCAGGATCTAAAGCTCTGATAAAATTAAATTTGGCCATGGACACTAAGGTCAACAAGAAAAGCTTCTATAGGTGCATAAAAGGAAGATTTGGGAAAATGTAGTCCCTCTCCAGAGGGAAACAGAAGACCTGCCTACCCAGGATATGGAGATCGCCTCTGTCATGACTAGCAAGTGATCCAGCCACACTGCTCAAATTGAAAAACCCAGAGGCAAGGAATGGGAGAGTGAAAAACTGTCCACCTTAGAAAATCAGACTGGAGGGCATCTAATAAACCTTAAGGTACACAAGTCCATGGGACTTGTGACAAGATACATCTGCAGTTCTTGAAGGAACTGGCAAGGAAGTGGCTAAGCCAATACCCATCATATTTGAGCTGTCATGGCAATCCAATGAAGTTCCCACCAACTGGAAAAGAGGAAATATTTTCATCATATTTCAAAAGAGAAAAATGAAAGACCCAGGGAACCACAGGCTGGACAGTCTCACCTCTGGTCCTGGCAAGATTATGGAGCAGATCTGCCTGGAAACCAGGCTAAGGCACAAGAAAAATAAGGAGATGGTTGGTGACAGCCAGCTTGCTAAGAGCAGATCAAGTCTGACAAATTTGGTGGCCTTCTAAGATGGGGTTACAGTGCTGGTGGATAGGGGAAGAGTGACAGACATCATCTCCCTGCACTTGTGCAAAATATTTGACACTGTCCCACATGATGGCCTTGTCCCTAAACTGGAGAGACACAGATTTGTGAGATGGACCACTCAGTGGATAAGGAACTGGCTCAAGAAGTTGTTTTCAAGGGCTCCCTGGTCCAGGCAGAGACCTGTGACAACTGGAGTTCCTTGGGATTGCTGTTCAACCTCTTTGCCGGTGACACGGACAGTGGGATCAAGGGCACCCTTGGAAAATTTGCCAATGACAGCAAGCTGTGTTTTGCAGTACCTAAAGGAGACCGACAGGAGAGAGGGAGAAGGATTTTTTTCGAGGGCTTGTAGTGATGGGACAAGAGATAATGGGTTTAAACTGGAAAAGGGTGAGTTATGATTAGATAGTAGAGTGGTGAGACATCAGAACAGGCTGCCAACAAAAATGCGAATGCCCTTCCCTGGAAGTGTTCAAGGCCAGGCTGGATGGGACTTTGGGCAGCCTGTTCTAGTGGAAGGTGTTCCTGTCTGTTGCAGGGAGGTTGAAACTAGGTGATTTTTAGGGTCCACCCCAACCCAACCCATTCTATTATATTAAAAAAAAACAGGAATGCCAATATATGCAGCTTACTGCTCCATTGTAAAATGTGATTTGTATAGAGTATAATGCATCTTATCTTGAACAAAGAACTTCTAGCTTCTAGACCATGCTTCTAGCGTGGTCTTATTTGATTTGACTTCTTCAGAGTCATAAGTCTGATCCTAAAGACAACATTTCAGCTTAGAAAGGAGAAACTGCTGTTGAGAAGACCTTGTCTTAAATCCTAGTTTTTCCTAGGACACAGGACACCCTGCAGAAATTACAAAACCTGATGTTTAAGTAAGACTCTGATGCAATTTGGGGTAGAAGCAGACTCTGTTTTTCAAAATATACAGCTAGAGAAGGTTACTCTGGTTTGTCTACCTGGCTCAGAATCAGTGACCTCACCCATATCCACAGAGGAATGGGTTTCGTTCTCCTCCTCACCATAAAAGAATTTGAATTAATTCCCTGAAGAGCCCATGAGGCAGTTTGGGAACAATGTTCTTTCCTATGAAAGCTATTCCACACTACTTGGAACAACCAGGTATTATCTTGGCCAGACACAGTGCTCTTGGACATTCAGCTGGATAGAGGAAACCAGAGTGTCAGTCCCTGCTCTAGTGTCTATTTCACGCTTTTGTGCTGTATGTTTAATAAAACAGGAACTGACATCAAAGTATCTTCTCTCCCATGTGTGTAGTTAACATGAGATCATAGAATCACATTCAATCTCCTTCTTTATTTTAATTTCCTTCATTTTTAATCTAAGGGATTTTGAATTAGTCCATAAAAATCAGCCCAATTTCAGCAGAACAGCTGTGAGGATGAGGAGACACTGTAAGAGGTCACCCAGAAAAGAGCTGTAGATGCCCCATTCCTGAAAGTGTTCCAGAGCAGGTCAGATGGGGCTTTGAGCAACTTCCAATATCACTGAACAAGACACAGTTTCAAAATTCCCTGTGGCAGAGGAGGAACCCGAGCCCAGGCAGACACTTTTGTACAATGGGTCCCTGCGTTGAACACATGCCTGTTAAGCAACCTTTCCCCACAGACTGTGGCCAATTAGGCATGTGGATAACAAGCCACTGGATCAGGTCCTGCCCACCATGAGTTGAAGAGAGCAGCTTATTCATGAACACACCAGCGGTTTAAGCGCAAGAACCAATTTGCTGGAGGCCCTTGGCCAAAGCCATGTCTTCAGCACGGATCAGCAATCAAAGTGAGCCTCTGGACTTCCCATTACACTAAAAGAGGGAGTCTGCCCTGGGCTCTTCCCAGCTGCTGCCACACCATCAGGTAAACAAAAGGAGCACCTCCAGAGCCAGTTACACCAACATACCTCGAGAAGTGTTCATTCACCACCAAGCACACAGAGTCACAGAGCAAGTGCAAATAAATACCTGTCAACACCTGAGCTGTGCATATTGCATTGCTATCCTTTGTGTAAAATGCCAGAGGCTTTCCTTCGTATTTTAAGAGATTTGAACTCACATAATTCTTTTCCAGCCTTTCTTAGAGTTCTAAGTCTCTGTCTAGAAGAGGTTATATTCTGCTCCTGGTTTGGGAGCAGAAGTGTCTTTGGAATAGCTTTTGCAGCTTTCTGCCAGCAGAGGATACCCAGGACCAAAGCTTCCCACAGTCTTGAATGCAGATCGTGCTTGGAGGCTACACATATTCACTTCTGCTGTCTTTGAACAAGAACACACAAAATCTGATGCCTCAATCCATTCATGTCTATAATTTGGGGCAAATACATAAAGCTACTTTTGAAACTGTACCATTTTCATTTAGACTTGTAATGCTTTCCAGCAGCAGGAATTTTGCACTGCCAGTCTTTGAGGTTTTAAGAACTATTGCACCTTGCCAAGAACATTTCTCATGACACAGGCTCATGATGGATAGATCAATAGATTCTTGAATCCTCATATCCTTTTCAAATTACTACCCGAGATATCTACCTGAGTAGGCCATCTTATCTGATAACTTAAACAAGCAACCTGTCTACACTTTAATTGTTATTGAGGATTAATGTTGTTTATAAAATGAAATCAATACAATCTCTATTGCTTATTAACTGAAACATTCTAGGCTCTGCTTTGTTTGCTTTGCTTTTCAATTAGTTTCTATTATTTTCCCTATTGGCTTTTAACAAATAGCTGTAGAAATAAACTTAATGGTTGTGAAACTGTTATCAGAGTCAACAAAGTCGCTTAATGGAAAGTCTTGTATATTTAAATGTAAAAAAGAATCCACTGTTTAATCATTTGACATTATGAGATAAGTTTATTACTATACATCTGTTCTGTGCTGGGCCTTGGCTTTTTTTTAATCTAAGCAATTAAGAGCTCTTAAGGGTTCTCTAAAGTTCAGATGTCAGAACTGTTAAGTTGGTCTCTACATTTAAGATGAAAAACTCCACAGTCTAATGACTTTTGTTAAAAAATAGCAAAACTGAGAATGGCCCAAAACCCATGGGATTCCTAGGAACATAATAAATATCATCCATTTACACTGCAAAAGTGTCCTCAACACTGTGCAACAGTTGAGTATCTGAAACATCTTACAGATACTGCTCATGCTTCCTCTGTGATCTCAACATGCAAGAGGACTGCTGCAGTTGTGAGGGTTTTCTCCTCCCCCTCAGAATGGAAGAAGAGCAGGAAGCGTTGAGGCATGGTTTCTCAACTCTAGATGTACTCCTGAGTCTGAGCTGGATCCAGAAGAGAAGCAGGTGAACGTGAAGGAGGGTCGGACAGGTAGAGTAGTTTTGAGGTTCCTGAGGGGCAATGATGTAGGTGACAATTCTCAATATATAGTGTGACAGTAGCATATCCCATTGCAGCTAGCATCAAGATGGAAAAAAATCTGTTTTCTCAGTCATCACTTTTTGCTCTTTGAATGAAGAAAACTTTTCTTCCACATTACTCACCATGTAGGTGACAGAAGTGTGTTTGCTGATGGGAATAGAGTTCCACCAACTCACTGAGTTGTACCTTCATGGATGTTTCCAGCACTGCAGTTTTACACAGCACTACTCATAGCCAGAGACACCTGCAACCCACACGGTCTTGGCACACTGTCTGTGGGCTCTCAGCAGTTTAGCTGGACGTGGTCATGAAGCAAGCAAAGTTACAGGAGAGTGTTACATAACGAAGTGACGAGTTCACACAGGCCAGCAGCAGCTTTTCCTGCTGCTGCTCAAACCACAGGCACCAAAACCAAGTGGCACAAATGCTGCACTCCTCTACAAAACAATTCTGATTTGAAGTGTCACCTTTGCTTTGTGTTCAATGACATAAGCAGAGAGCTGGTAAAAATACAAGACAAAGATGAACTGAGCTCAGGAAACACGGAAACTTTGGGATGCAAGGGTATAATCTCCAGCACAGACTACCATTTTGTTCCTGGGAGCATACTCAGACTACACACAAGGAAAGAGTTCGAAAATCTGCCATAAGCAGTGTGCAAGCTATCCAGTGCAACCTATCCCAGGAAATGTTCTGTGCTCCCCTGGCTTCAAATAATTCTGCTTGCAATCACCAGAACTGTTCCTAGCCTTCACACAGCACAGATGCATTCCAGGGTAGGGTGAGGCAAATGGTTATGAAGCTTACTCAGGTGTCATTTATTTCATGAAAGTTTGCTGGTTATTATAATCAAATGTCAATTGTCTGTAATTGTGGCATGCAATGGAAAATCCCTACTTAGGACATGTTCTGCCACTTGCTGGTGAAGTACACTAACCCTAAACAATGAAGCAATACTGAAAAAATAGTTTTCACATGTAAGCAGGTCTAGGAGTATAATTAACACATATTTATTTTGATTTTCTTTTCTTCTTATGGTTTTACTGTAAGGAAATCATCCTGCATTTTAAAAGAAAGGTTCCATGCAAAATTAAAGAATTCTTCCTACTCAGTTCATTTACTAATCTAATTGCCAATTAATAAAACTTTCTGCTTTAATAGCCTCTGTTTTGACTTATCTTCACAAACAGATTAATCTTGCAATTCACAAATGTATCAGTGGTTTGCAAGTAAGGATCAGAGCACAGAGCATAACTTGAGCTCACCCCAGATTCTGTTATATATTCCCATTCTCTGATTGGGAGCTGGCTTTTTAGAGCTTCAAAATTAACTAATAACTACTTTTAAGGGAATTCTACATGAGAAGAGAGGAGTAAAATTTGGTATCAGAACTGTAACTGATCATTGACACTGGGCTGCGTGGGGTAGGGAAGATGACTCAGTATTTTAATTCTTTTTTCTTTTCTTTTAAATGAAGCAAACTAATGGATTTTACACGTATTTACTAACCATATTATTCTGATGAGTTATAAAAGTGTGGAAATGGCTTGACAATGCTAAATTTGATGAAGCAAGCTCTTAAAGAAAACTTTAAAAAATTTCCAGTAGCAAACATTATTTTTTTTAACATTAGAGGCTGTAGAAAGTAAACGCACAATGACAGTCTGCATTTTCAAATTGAGGATGAGGAAATTCATATCAGAATCTAACCTCTGGGTCAGCTTGCACATAGATGCAGTAGACTTGCCATCACTTGCAGATTAAAGTTGAGGCTGATTTACTCTCTGAAAAGATGGTACAGTTCAAACAGTCACACTGGGCTTGATGCAGAAATCACATCTTGTGGTTTTATGGGTTGTTCTATGCATATGGAAAAATATTATCTTTGTCTACCCTTAAAATCTTGGAATCTTGTGGAAAGAAAAGAAATTAATAGTATCTCAGCAGTCAAGTAATCAGGGTAGATTATGAGAAGACGTACTTGAAAAATTAAGAGGGGAGAGGAAAGGGAGGAATTTCCGCAAGAATTACATTAGCATGACAAGTTGGTCTAATATTCCTCATTAGTGTTTTTATTCTCTGTGCACTGTACTTTTTTGTATAGCTGGTCTACTGTAGATGAAAATACACACAAAGAAAATGTGCAAAGCTTCCTTGAGCCTGTGCCTGAAGAATTCTTCCAATTCCAAAATTATCTGTTCTGATTTTAACTGGCACCATATGACAAACACCCAGATTTTATGCAGGTTTTTTTAGAAAAGCTGAATTATTCCAGTACATTTCAGTCATTCCAGTGATCACATCAGCACTTTTAAACACAGGCACTGTCACTTCCTGTAATGAGAAGTGACATGAATATAAGATCCAGTGGGACTTCTGATTTTTTTCCAACCACTGCCTGTATATATCACACATATATACAATGAAGAAGAGAAATTATGGAACAAACCTAATTAAAGGTTTATTGGGAATAAAAGTTCATAACTCTTAAAGAAAGTGTATATGTGTATGCAGCTCTATAAAAATATAATTATACATGTTGGTCATTTTGAGAAACCACTTAATTTGCAAAATTATTTAATTCTGGGTATTCAGATCATTAGCAAAAGAGGACGTATTATTATAGGTGTTTATTGGCATAATAATACATAATAGTTTCTTATACTTGCTTGTAGAACTGTATAACAATAGTACAAACATTATTCCAGGGATTAATTATTCTCAGGATTAATGTTTTCACAGCTTGAGCTAACACGATTTTAGCTATTGTATTACAGCTCTCCTCTTTACCATCTGCATCTATTCACTTCTTTGGACTCCTGTGACTACATTTTAAACAACCCTGACCTGTGTTAAACTCTGACCTTGGTTAAGGCTGATTTAGGGGCACAACTTTATTATTATTAATATGCATGCCTGTAGGAAAATTGGAGAAATGCTCTGCAAAACCAGCATTTTATTTAGTAGACAGAAGAACAAAGTATTATGGTTTTGGCACAAATATGCAACTCTTCACTCACAGGATGGAGAATAATTGGTTAGCAGCTCTTCAAAAAAAGGATTGCAGAGTTATAAACTGCAAGCTGAAATTACAGTGCTGGACCTGTGAGCAAGATTAAACATGGTTTGAAATTTTAGAGAAGACATTTCAAGAAAGCGCCGTATAATGATATACTTCATGCATAGAGCACAAAAGTGGTTGAAGTTCAGCACCTAACTGGCAAACCTGCAAATTATTTTCAGAGAGTATTAGTGGCAGTGGTTAAGAGTTACTGCAAATACATAGGAATAAAATAGCATGAGAACTCATTAGAATATACCCCTAAGTAAAGTGAGAGACACTAAGTGACCACAAATGCAAGGTATACTACCAAACTTACAGGCAAAATATGTTCTGCTAGAAAATGGCCAGAGTTGTGCATTGGCTTGCACAGAACTATAAGAATCAGATCTCTGTTGCTGTTGTTACAGGGCAGACACCTCCCTCTGTAATCAGCTTTTGCAGTCTTGGCAAACAAAAAAGCTCACTAAAATCACACAACCTGTACAGGAGAGGCGCAGAGCACAGCAGCCCCAGGGATTACACAGAGCAGAAAGTATCATTCAGATGTCTAGAGCACATGCAAATAGGAATTTTATGGGCTCATTCTCTTGAATGTTACATGTCTCTATGCTTAAAATAAGTAATGTTTTCCAATTAATTTTTTTTAATATAACATGAGTCAGTTACATTTGATGTATTTTTTATGTAAAAAGACCTCAACAGAACTTAGGAAAAGATCAGTTGGCCCATGTTTAGACTGACAACCCAAGCACCACATTCTCCCTCTGGATCCAAGCTTGCTCAAAATAGTCTCAGTATTGTTTTATTTGGTTTGATTTCTGTCCCACTCTCCTAAAGAAAAGCAAGTGAAATGGGATGTCACAACACACACTCACAGTCACCAAGTCCAGTTGCAGTAAGTCAGCATCCACCCTCTGAAAGGATCAGAAATGTCTGCTAATAGTTAACCAAAAAGTTGCATAAAACACTAGTATGCATAATTAAAAACTCCATTGAATGCTTGGCAAAACAGTGGCCATTTATCGCAAAAAACTATAAATAGAAGGAATACTAAAGAAAAAACAACTAAACCTACTGAGAAGGTCTCTTTAAATGCCTAATTTTTATCTGAAGCTTTATTTATTTGAAACAGTAGGATGCAAAAAATACCTTGCAAAGCTGATTAAACTTCTCCATGGGTCACACACCCAGCTGAAGGGGTATATTTTTTTGCTTCCCAGATCAGTTCTTGTGAACATTACTTTGCAATAACAACTCTGGAAATGACCTAGGAGCCAAAGAACCCTGCAGCAAAAATGGAAAGGGTAATATCCTCTCCAAGCAGACCCAAGGATCTTTGGTGAGATGCCAGTTCTCAGGTGGAAAGTACCCACATTTTTCTGGATTGGCCTACATCTCCAACCCCTTCTCTCTTCCTACCCTCTGGCTCAGCAAACCACTTTCTCCCCAGTGCTCCCTCCACAACACTGCCTGTGCCAACACAACTTCAGAGCCTCCTGGAGGAGTGTTTTGGCTGTGCTCTCGGGGGCTCAGTGCTGAGCCATGGAGAAAGCAGCTCAGAAGCGACTTTTCGGAGAGTGACTGCCACGCTCAGCCCCACCAGGGCACCTTGAGCTCTCCACTGAAGGGAAAAATTGTCTTCTGGGTGGGAACAATGAAGAGTTGGTGCCTTGCTCCCATCCCTCAAGCTCTGTGATGGCTGATCATTCAAGGCTATTCCTGACGGACCAGATGGCAAGGGACCCATGCAGGTGTTTGGTTTCACCAGTAAAAAAGCCCTGTACAAACCAGCGTGACTTTCGCCTCACAACATGCTCTCGCATGCCCTCCTGAACACTGTTGAGGACACTGAAGGACTGGATCCTAAGAGAGTGAATGCAATTTATGACCTAGCAGAGACCTAGCAGAGTGTATTTCGTGTATTGTTGGCACTAGACTGGAAAGAACATGAAATAGAGAAGACTCACTGAACAGGACAGTGAGAGAACTGGAAGCTACAACAGTCTGAAAGAAAAATGGCAAGCACCAACAGTAGCAGTGAGCTTGAAGTGAGAGAGACCAACAAACTACATGTGCATTTGTGATGTGCTGTGGCTCAGAGAAAAAAAATCCAGTACATTTTCATGGTGTACATACTGTAATAGTACTGCCCAGAACAGACACAAAATAGTATGGGCAAAAGGAATCTGATCATAGCATTTATCTAGGAACTGCTGCCTTGTAGACAAAAGGGAGACGAAGCCAAGCTTCTTATGGGTTTGCCTGACACATAATTTAAAATTACTGAATCCAAAGTCTAATACCTGGACCTGCCTACCTCCAAATACAATCAAAATCTATATGATGTGTGCATGCCCCTCTGATCTCACTGAGATATATCATATAGTTGAGGTCAAATGCACATTGCTGTGCTGTACTAGGACAGGGCCTGAGACACCAAAAAAGACATAGAAGTTTCCTGAAGAATACATATGAAACCTTTACTGTGACTTAAGGAATTGTTTCCACCGCCTGGATTTCTTTTCCAATGCCTCCAGCTAAATTAAAAGTAGAAAGGAGACAATTTTTCAGGAGCTCTTTCAGCACATTACAATTAGAGATAATTTCATCATCTTAAACATCCTTTAGTCAAATAAATGCTGATTTGAGCTGTGGCATCTACAACTGCAATGAACTGAAGTTATATAGAAACCCTCATGCACTTTGCTTCGAGTCATAATTATGTGTATTCCCATGACCAGGGTCCAGACTGTCAGACCAGCACCTGCCATATCTGCTGGCTGGGTCACCGTGATGTCCACAAGTTTTTCTTATTAACATTCTAACACATGTTGCTGTACCAACTAAGTCCCACATCAATCTCTGGAGTGATGATAACTAATTATGGTATCTCCTGCTTAACTTTTTTTTAAACTTTTTTTTTTATATTCTCTAATAATATTGGCATAGTAAGCTATTAAAGGTATGTTATTTCCAATTTGCTGATACAGAATGCAACCTAGAGATACCAAGATGAGAGCTAAAAACATTCCCCAGCTTTTAAGTCCCTCCATACTATATGCTTTTAGAATAAACTTGGACAGACAAACCCTTGTTGCCATTGTGTAGTGAATTATTATTGTACTGAGGAACACGTTGGTGCAATTGCTAGCTTGGTAGACTATCTATGTCAAACTTGATCTCATAAAGGGTTTCTATAACAAACTCCTCCTGAATACCTTGGGAGTTCACATAAAGAACTCCTGCAGGATTTGAGCTCTTGTTGATTTTCCCTCTTTTAGATACCTCTACCATACTCTGTCTATGTTGGAAACAAAACCATATGAGACGGGAACAGCAAGAAAAAAAAGTGAAAGGTGGAATATGATGGCCCCTACAGACCTGTAAGTCTGACTGCTGTTGTATGCAAACACATGAAAGCAGATAGAAAATAGCATAAATAGAGCTTGTACTGATTAAAATGGGGCCACAACTTTTAATCTTTCTCTCTGAACTGATTTTCTTGGAAATGTGGCAGATTTATGTCAAGTTCTGTAAGACATCTGATATAATAGCATGTAGGAGCTTGCTGTTTTTAAACTAGAGAAAATGTGGATTAGCAGAATTATAAGGCAGATAAAGAGATACAGGGGATATAGGAGTATCCAGGGCTGAAAGGGAATATTGAGAGAAATCAATAAAGTAACGGAAATTGGAGTGGCTGTAAGAGCCTTGATAACTGGAATAAATTAGTGAGAACAATATTTAGTGGTTCAAAGCAGAAGAATCTCAGAAGAATCTCCACTAGACAAGTGCAAGTATTTCTACTGTAAGGAGATTTAGTTGAGTCTGCACCTACACTAGGATACAGGGGATTTGCTTGGAGCATCCCATTATCTGCTGCTTTCTTCTGGCCTATCCACCTAGATTTTTCCGAGGAGAAATGGCTGTAAGCTGGAACAGAGTGGGTTTACATTAGACTTAAGGAAGAAATGATTTACAGTGAGGGTGGTGAGGCACTAGACAAGTTGCCCAGAGGAGTTGTGGATGCCCCATCGTGGCAGTGTTCAAGGCCAGGTCAGATGGGGACTTTAGCAAGTGGAAAGATGGGGACTTTTCCAGTGGAAAGTGTCCCTGCCCATGGCAGGGGGGTTGGAACTAGATGATTTTTAAGGTCCTTTCTGACCCAAACCATTCTATGATTCTATGATTTCCACCCCAAAGGAACAAGTTGAAGGCACGGGAGGTGTGAAAAGATGGATATAAAGGTAGAATGCTGGGAACCACTCCTTTTGCCTCCCTTTATATTTACACATGCAGAATGGCAGTGAGCTGCCAGCAGGAATGACCACGTGTTCCACTGCTGCAATATGAACATGAACTTTTGGGTCAATCTGCTACAAAACCATTTATTGCCTTCGCAGTAATTTGGATTTGCAAGTCCAGCTCAAAATAACATGTGTGAAAGTGTGTTGTTCCAGACACCACAGAGATAATTGGAAGCATCCTGGATTTTCATCTCTATGGTATAAGGAGTGGTCTTAGTACAGGTTCCAAAGAGCTGCTCCAGCAATCCAGCAGGGCACCACGCTCCAGGGAGACTCTTAAGGGTTTCAGTCTGGCTCCCTGCAAGCTGCTTTTTGGGGTTCACATGCATTTCCATGGACTTTTATGGAGCAGCTCTGACACTGAACTTCAATGTTCAGGATTCTCTATGTGAAAAAGTGGCTGTTGAATGAGGAAAGGGATCACTGGAGTTGCCAGGCAGGTTACCTGTGCATACAGCTGTGAGGTGTTGTGAAAGAACCACTGGCATGGGTATTTGCCTATGGAAATGTAGGCACTCTGTGGGGTTCATCTAAACACACACAGCTCTAACAGTTTGTCAAGCCCTAGAAAAGCTGTACAGGTGGCTGGAACAAGGCTATTCCTTTCCAGCCACTGATGGAGCACCTACACCTTCACTTAGTGTAACTAAATACAAAAAGAAAAAAACCTGTATAAACTAAGACAAAATGTGAGTCTGCATAAAATTTCCTCATCTGTTTCTTCCCAAGCTCATCTCTGATAGGTATCTACACACTGGCCACATGCCAGAATGGGCTACATTGTGAAAGTCATGAATACTTTACATACATTGCATTGCTACACACAGAAAACAAGTTTCATGCCCTGACGGCTACAGTCCCGAAAAAAATATTTTCTTTTTCCTAGAAGATGATAAAACTCAAGAAAAGGTATCTTCTTTGAAAATGTGGGGAACAAAAAACCTCCAGAAGTTTCTGAATTGATAAGCCAAAGGGAAATGGGGGGCGAGGGGAGAGAAAAAAAGTGCACAACATCATCGCCCCCAGTTCAAAATATTTGCATTTCCTCATTTCAGTTTCATTATTTTTGTTGTTTTGTTGTTGGTTTATGTAGAATAGACATCAATTTAAATTTACAATTACATTTTTTTTCTTGAAAACATTTTAATAAGTCATTTTAACAAGATCAGGAATTTCCAAAAATATTCTTTGAGTAAGAACTGTTAAAGTTACACTAGTTTTGACAAACAAGAGTTTGTCTGTCCCCCAGAGAGGAGGCTGTCCCAGATTTTCATGCCAAGGAAAAGGCAGTTTCTTGAAGAAATTCCAGCTCATGTTATCAATTATGCAAGTCCTGGGCTTTTGCAATGTCCACCTCAGTGGACTGCATCTAGCTGGAGAGCAACTACTGACCTAGTAATCTTGACCTAATGAGCTTGTCTCCATAGGAAACTATACCTAAAACTACACATGTAAACATCACTTCAGTCTATTAACACAATCTGAAATATTTCATTGGATAAATTGAATAAATTGCTGTCATTATCTTTTTTGCCTGAAACCTTCTTCTAAAAACAAGATTAAATTACCAAATAAAACACATCCAATTACAATTTTTTTCTCTCCTAATCTGTCTCTCCATGACTAAGCTAACACTTGCCTACAAATGTTAGCCTTGAGCTCTCTTGTACAGTCACCTCTTCTGTGTTTCAACATGCTGAGAATTTTTTTAAACTGGAAAAAAAAATATATTGAGCTAGAAGTTACTAGGGTTACTGTTTCTTGACTACTGTTGATATGAAAAGAAGATTTAGGTATTTGTTAGGGTAAAAGTATTCAGAGAAACAGACAGAAGCAGCTGTGGATGAGCCTATCTAATCCTTTGTCTATATAAGAGCATGTTAGACTTCATTACTGATGTACTGAGCTTATCCTCAATGATACAGGAGTACCTAATAATTCCAACCAAAGTGCAAAAGAAAGATAAGCCAGGCATGCCAGAAACAATTGCTAGTAGGACTGCACATAGAATAAAACACTTCTCTCAAAAAATGGATGGGTCAAAAAAGTCTAGCTGATGGTCAGCACCAGAAATGCTTTTTCAAAAGTCAGAACTACAAACAAATTTCTGGGTGTCCATGGCCTTCTCATTATTTTTCCATTTCAGCCTTTTTTTCTGCAGTCCTTTCTCTTATATCCCTTAATTCCTTTCAGTCTCTTGCTCCTTCCTAGACTTTGGCCTAATATGTATTGTTCTCTGGCCTGAATTCCTAGATAGACACTTTCTTTTCATTTGTTCTTTCCTTTCCATGCCCTTTACCATGATTTTATTTTTCTTTAAAAAAATTACCAATACTTGTTATTTATGAACCCTGGAGTATCAAGATTTCTTGAAACTGTGGTTGGGCAATACCTGAAGCTTCATTAGCAGGATACTGTTCTGAAGACTGAGAACCTGAACTCCTTTGAGTATTAATTACTTGTGTTGCTTTGTAGCCATTTAGGATAATTTTCTGATAAGAAGCAGAAAGGGTTAGATTGCATGGTCAGAACTATTAAAATACCTGAACCTCACGACAGCTGGCTATCAAGTGATGCCCTCAGCAAAAACTCCAGGTCAGGAGTTCATTAAAATTAGACACTGACCATTGCTTTTGAATGCTTTCTAATTATCTGTGATAGTTTGGGACTACCTCTCAATAAATTTAGTGGTTTGATGGACTGAAGCTAGAAATGCAAAAGCTTTCCTGGACAGACACAGAGTCAGTCTTCAGCATCACTGAGTACAATGAAACAGCAGCCTGCAAAAGTGTCTTTGATCCAAGAGTTTAGGTTAAACTGTAGTGGAGGGGTTTATTTCATGTTAAAGAATATATAGCAGAAGAAGACCAAGGCCAGTCTGGATTAGGATATTTTATCTTTACCAGAATCAAGGAATGGAACTTTTATCCTCTTCAGGAGCCAAAAACACAGCCGTGAACCACTTCTGCCACTCATAGTTGGCAACTTTAATATGTTTTTATCTCCGTTTCCTAGAGAGAAGCATCTCACATGCAATCCCATCAATACAGACACAGAAACTTTTGAATTGTGGGAAACTAAAATTATGGGTCCTTAAATAAAAAGCAAACCCTTAAAAGTTGTGAGCCAGCCTAATATACTTGACTGAATCAGGAGTTATTAATCTACAATTTTTGGGGGTTTTATTTCTTTCTACTAATTATTTGGAGCCTTTTCTGAACAGTGATGGGTATTTTCTTCTCCACTTGAAGAAGGTCCTTTAGCAGTGTTAAAACAAGCTTCTCCCATTCTTCAGATGTTCCATAATTTTTAGCTGACCCTGTGCTGTCTGCTGCTCCTTGTGCTGTTTTACTAGACCCACATATTTGGAGTTTTGGGCGTCATGCTTATGGTGCCTTTTGTTAGTACAGAATAATCACACAGCAATGGAAATCAGACGTGGAACTTTGCTTTAATTCATGCTGACTTCACCATATACACTGATCCCCATGAGCTTTCATCCCTTTAACAGCAGGAGTAGGAAGCCACCCTCCATCTGTTTGATACAAGCTATTGTAAAGATCACACAGCAGAAAAGATTATAAATAGCCTGGGTCAATGTTGGTTTTGTAGCCACCTTGTGCATGCCATACTCAGCATGGATGTAACCTGTACTGGGTTAACTCTACATTGTCTTGCAAAGGCTGAGAGCTAAGAAACCCTGCCCTTAACATTGTGTGTTGGAAGGCCATCAGGTCTGAGAACATTTTAAGCTAAAAGGACAGCATAAATGTACAAGCCAGGCAGATATGCTAGAAAGAACAAATTGCTGCAGCTGGCTGTTTAGCAGCCCAGAGCAAGGTGGATGTTCCAAAGGACACGGTGCAGGTCCAGCTCACAGCTGTGCATCCCTCCCCTCCACAGCAGGGATGTTGGCTGCTGTGAACAAGCAAGGGGGCCTTTGCTACTCAGGGAAGCTGCTGCATTTTGACAGTGGGACACAACCTGTTTACATATATCCTGCAGGAAAAGAAGGGTTTGCAGGCCAGAGAAACCCCTACACAACTAACCATGCTTTGCCTAGAAGAGTGCCCATCTCCAGTCCATGCATCCATGTGTAGAAAGCCAACAAATGCCAACTCAAGGAAAGGGTGAAGTGGTGTTTTTGCAGAGGATTAGGAATGATGGCCAAGTCCATAGGACTTCCTTTGGAAATACTTGCTCACACTCAGGACCACTCTACAGAGGCAAACACATATTCATCTTTTATCACTTGGGCTTCAGTGGAAATTCTGGTTTTGTCAATCACAGCTCCATAATGAATAAGGAGACGATGAGTGTGCCAAGTATTCTGGCCACATTCATACTAGTCTTGCTAGCTCTGGCCAGTACAGAATGATATTAAGGTGTCCTCTATTTATGCGTATGTGGACTGAACAAGCATGCAATGTGGTGGCAACAAGGGCTGACAAAATATCCTTATTCCAGTCCAAGCTATCAGCCCTCCCTCTGTATCTGGCTCTCTGTGTGGCTACTTCCTAATAAAACTGTTCTGGAAAGCAAGATCTTCTTTTATTTTTGGAAAATGGTTTTATAATAATATTTCAGTAATTAATGACAGAATTCAGTTAATAGCTGAAGAAAGCATTTTAATTTATTCAGTCTGCTTTTAAATGTCAGCAGTGACTGCACATTTGGAGTTCTGTTGGGCAACTGATTCCATAACCCCCAGTCATAATTTACTTGTAATCAGGGTAAGAAAATTCAAAGAACCTATCAAGGTGGATCTTAGAAATGATCAGAAACATTAAGCAAAAATCTAACGGTGGCTAGCAATAGCCACTCAACACTAAAAAAAAAAAAAATAAAAATTCACTAATAAGAAACAACCAGTTCCACTACAGCTTTGTTCTTTGACATTTAGCTTTTACAAAGCAAAATATATTGGAAAGGACACTTGGGCTCACCATGAGCTTAGAAGTAGGAGCCAGCCCTCGGAATTTTGCCAGTGGGATTCAAAAACCAAAAGCAGCAACAGTCAGAAACCAAGAATTTCAACTTCTTTGCCCTCAATGTTCCTTCATTGTTTACTTTTTCTATCCAGAAAAACAAATAAACAAATTAAAAAAAAAAGAAAAAAGAAAAAACAAACCTAGCCACAATGTTCTGCAGGTGACCTTCATGTGCTATTTGCAATGTAGGAGGAGGCTGGAGGGAGGGGGAAGAGAAGCAGTAACTTTCATGTGCCTTTTTGTGGTAATCATCTATTTTAACCCCACTGTTTGTGCTGTAATGCCTATTTCATCTTCACACCATGCAAGATGTGTGGAGTCCTTTGAAAAAGAGATTAGTCACTTGCACCTCAAGGGCACTACCAGGTTAGTTGTATCTAGCTGCATTCAAACATTGAAACTTCTTTTTCATCCAAAGAGTGAACAACAAAATTACTTTTTGAATCCTGACTCACAAGGGAAAGCCACTTTCTGAATCAGTGCTACCACCTTTGGGCAACACTTGACTCTTCCTGGCAAGTGCTGCTTCTCTATAACCACTTGAGTGCCCCAACATCAAACATTTCTGAGCAGGGAGGATCAGATCACTGAGGAACAATAAATTAAAAAAGCAATAAACAGCAACAATAAAAATTTAAAAGATCATAGTTTATAATAAACACACATTAAAATAACATTTCTGTTCATTTGAGAATGGTGGGTCTGAACAATTTCAAATTTTGAAGGCAGAGAATGGGAACAAGAAATGTTCCAAGATGACATAAGAATCTGGCAAGTTTACTGGTGCTCTGCTTCTTCTAGAGACTAACATGTGGAACTTTCCATCTTTCCATCAAAGAGGGGGCAGAAATTTCTTTTATCTTTCATCTTTTGGTTGTCTCCCTTATATCCTGCTGTTGTAAGGAAACATCACCCTTTCAAGCTTTATGAAATACGTGGTATTATTCCTCCAGTTGGGAATGGATAGGATTTTCATAGAATTTCAGCTGTCACAATACTTGATTACGCCACATAACTGTTGAAGGAAGCCAGATGGAAAGTGTAGAAGTTTCCAGCTTAAAAACTGAACAAAAAATCTCACCAAAACTGGCTTAAATTGATGTCCATTTTTGTTATAAAAACCTATGTTTGTTCCATGTTACAAATCCAATTTCAACTTTCCAACTGGAAAACTTCAAAAGAAAAAATATTTTATGGAAATATTTATTTATCAGCAATTCCAAATTTCACTGATAAAATAAGGGATAAAAACTTAGCATATGATTCCAACACTAATCGTTACAAAGTGATGAACCTTGTGATAAAGGTAAATAGGATCCTAAACTCTGTTTAAACACCACACTACCAATGAAATCTACAGGTATGAAGTCCTTTCTTGACTGTATGCAGTAGGGCAGTGATTTTAAATTTAAACCCAATTAAATTTTATTTTTTTTTTTTTAGGTTGGAATGATTACCTGGCTTGCAAGGTTTTAGTTTTGATAATTGGCATGTGATCATCACTGTCACAAGTCTCAGGGGATTGAAATTTCAGCAATATTGCACTGAGAATTTATACAAATACTTGATAGGTTGGTGAGACATGTGGTAAGAAGAAGCCAAAGAATGCAAGCCAGCCTAGAAATGCAACGATTCGCAAATGGAGGAGCAGCAAGACAGAGAATGAAAAACTCCATTTATCTAATGATGAGAGGCATCAGTACACCCACTTGTTTTCTCTCTTCTTCCAGCCTTTCACTCTCCACCTATAAACAAGCAAACACCACCCCATTAGCTTCTGTAACAGACTTTTTCATAGTCCTACATATTTTAATATATACATAAATGCAGAGGGAAACATTGGGGTTTTTTCCATTTTGCTGGCAGAATCCATATGCTCTGTTTCCATATCTGCTTCTTAGAACTTTTCTCTGTGTGATCTACTTTTCTCCAATAGGCAGGTTTCTTGCACAACCATGTCCTCCTTTTTGTAGACACGCTTTTTCATCCTTTTTCTGCAACTACCCTTCATAGTCAAGTTCTGGAATGCTTCTTCCCCTCTGGGCTTAGTATTCATTTATCTCCTCTCAGAGGCAGAAATTACTTCATCATCCCCAAAGGCAGGACACTAGGCACACGTAGATATGAGAACTATGTTGTTTCTTACAGGAAATTATTCCCAGGCTGCTAAGTCTCATGGTCCTCTGTAACAGAGACTAATGCAGCCAATATACTACAATCACAGTGATTCTCCAGTAGTTCCCATCAGATTGGAACTATCCTGAAAGACACACTCCCAAGCCTAAGTAACAGAAGACAGTCCCAAAGATGAAAGACAGGACAATTTCCCCCAGGCCCAGACCCCATTCCATCATTCTAAAGGAACCTTCTTGATCCTGCAGATGTTTCATGCTTTAATATAACACTTTTTAAAATAAAGAACCTTCTCTTCATACTTTAACATCCATGAACCCTGAGCAAGAAATTTTTTATAAGAATCAGCCAAGCTTTATAAGTCACACTGTAAGAAAAGCAGTGCAAGTTTATCTCAGATTTGCAGGGACAACTTACAATCCACAAGCAAATCCAACCTTTGCTTTTCCCTGTGTGTCAATTTCCCAAGCCCGTTCATCAAGGCTGGTTTCATTTTCTTAATACAGAACTGATAGAGTAGTGAAAAAGCTGTTTATATGTATTTCACTTTATTTTAATAACAAACCAAGAAAGAAAGGGAATGAGAAAATCAGAAGTCTTTTGTCTGAAGACACCCAAATCCGAAACAAAAAATTCTGTAGGAATCAGCCATCTCTATTTTAAGGTGACAAAACATTCAGGACTGCAGTTCATATGCTTCTCATTTCCCTGTGGTTGCTCTTAAACTCTGAAATAAGATTAGATAAAATTGATTAAAAAAGCAAAAACAAAAAAAACCAAAAAACCACAACCCCCCCCAAAACAAAACAAAAAAACCCAACAAAACAAAAAACCCCAAAACAAAACCACCTCACTTCATATTCACAGTTTAACCACACACCGACCTTAAAACACTCATGTTTTCTAGCCTGTACCTATCACATAGGTTAATAACTAATTTCCAGAGGAATGGCTCCTTTTATTTTTGACATGCTTTAGTACGAGTTTCATCTGAGGGGGAATTGCTGGGGAATTAATTTTTCAGAGAGTCAGTCAGAGCAGGGCAGGGGCTGGAAGGAGTGCAGGCTGAAGAAGAAGCTGATTCTGCTTCACTGTCTAGTTCATGGCTTCCATGCACTGCTGGAGGACTCCAAGGCTGTGGAGGACAAACCACACTCTCCTAGAGATCAATTCACTGCTGGAAATCTCAGCCATAAATTCCATACAAAAAGCAATGCTAAACACAACTGGGCTGCAATTACAGCAAAAATTAGAGGACACTCCACTCACATGCTGCAGGAGACATTAACTCCGTGTAACATGCTGAAGTGCAAGTTTAAATCTGGGTATCTGGGGAGAAGTCTGGACAGCTCTTCCAAATTGGCTGAATAGTTTGTTTCAAGAGCAGAGAGTTAGGTTGGTTTTCCCCTGGGAAACAATGCTTTGTGACACCCTCCTACACAGAAGCTGTATGGTAGCCTGACCCTCTGCTGGTTACAGAAAGCCAGCCCCGATGGAGCAGAATTTCAGGAGAGGTCATCAGATGATTCTGGCAACTATCTGCCAGCTGTGTTGCATGTGGACAACGTCATTAAATTCAATTAGGCAACCTTGCAGTTGCAAGCAGGGCAGTCACCCTGGCTGGGATTTGAACAATTGGGATTTGTACTGCATCTACCTCCAGTCAAGGCCAGGATTTGGATTCAGCACCTTTTATAAGCAGCATATGCACACACCACAGGATGCAAGACCCCAAGTTATAAGTTGCATTCCTTTTTTTTTAGTTCACCTGATGGCTGATGGGTACTACTTTTCCCAATGAAGAAAGGTGTCCACCCACCTTGCAGGTGTCCTGACTTTGGTGGAAAGCAGAATTGGATGGAAAACCAAATGTAGCAACAAACCATGGAACCGCTATTCACTGTCTGATGGCAAGGAATAGGCACAGCTGCCTTTGAAAGTGCACACCTAGCCACATAATCATTCTAAAATTGCTTCTTAATGCAAAGGATAAAGCCTTTCACCTCCTCTCAGCCTTTTCCCATGGCCAACATGACTGTTCTGTAATGACTCTCTGAGTAACAAAGTAAACAGCATTACAAAACAATTTCTGAAGCCAAATATCTGATAAAGATGATTAATGCCTCATGAAATGCCCAAGTCATATTTGCAATAATTGCAATATTTGAGATGGATAAGGGGAGAGAATTATAGGATTTGCTGTAATGCTGAATTATCTACAGGAAGTTCATGTGAAAGTCATGCTACCATCTAACTCGCTGGTACCTGCCAGGCATGCTCCTTAACAGCTGGCTTATTTGTCTTCTGGATTTCAGAATTAGAACAACTAGAGTTTTGAGACAGATTTTTTTGAAGCTACCTTCATAAATGCCCTCATTCCTGAGAGAGGCTCTATTGGTTTAGAATGTGCTGCACAGACACAGGAATCTTTCCCAGTGAACACTTTTGGGGTATTCTTGAATGGCTGCCCAAACCAAAGTTTCACAATGTTTGTTCAAGACAAAGTTTGCCAGCAAATACAATGTTCTTTCAAAGAAAAGTGACGTATTTCTTCTTCTGAACAACTCACGTGGGCATGTTCTGTCGTTGCCCAGCATGACAAAAATCTAAATGTTTGGCACTTGCTTTGGGGGAAAGAAGACTGGAAGGTACTAGCTTAGAGGGCTTCAACCACTTCACATTATATGGTCCATAAACTGTGAAGACAATTGTGTATAGCTTCCTTTTTTTCCTATAATGGGATAAAGAAACTCTTTTGTTTATAATCTTAGATTGTCTCGGTAACCAGCTAATACACAATATGATAACATTTGATGAAAGAACAATACGAAAGAGATGGTATTACTGTTGGCAGCCACCTACTCCAGAGCCCTCATATTTATTCAAGCAAAATTATTATTATTATTATTACATCATGTTTTTAATAATGACTGAACACTTTGTAAGTATTGTTAAAAGCTAAATTCACAACTGGAGTTGTTCTGACTGGACATAACTGTTTTGTTTTGCTTTCATGATGCCTTAAGGTTCTCTCTTATAGTCAGTCACTTCTGTGGTGCTAATGAAAAGCCTTGCTGCAAATACTCCAATTTAATTATTATTCTATTACCACTCCTATACCCCCCAGCCCCAAATTGCACCAACATGAACACCAGTGGCAAACAAGCACAAACAGGGCATGAAAAAGGTCAAAGAAAATTTGTTTTCAACTTTAAAAAAGTATTTCTGTAAAACTCTTCTCAGCACCTCCTGAGTCCGTATAGCCCGTAGAATTTTCCGTGCTCCTGCAAACTGCTCATTTCACACGGAGAGGCAACGAAGAAACACCTGGAACAGGAAAGCTGGTACTGAGGAGGATCCTTCTCCAGCCATTCGTGTCTATCATGTGAAACTCCAGGCTGCCTTGAACAGTCACAGAGTAGCAGAGGAGGAATGTGGACAGACTTTTGCCCCCATTTCCAGTGCAAACAAGTAGAAACAGGGAAATGCCTTGCAGGCCCAACCGAGCACAGATGGGCACACAGGGGATGTGGCTGAGCCACCAAAGTGTTTTGCACGTTCAGTTTTCATAGCAAGCCACACAGTCATCTTTTTCTTAAGGTGTGCTGCAATACCCAGCCACTTGCAGCTACCACCAAAGAGCCTGGCAGTTTAGCACATTCAGACTTACATCCAGACTCTTTTATCTACCAGAAGACTCAGAAAGTGACAGAACACCCTTACTTGAGCCCCTCCTGTGACTGCAAAATCCTGGTGCAGGGGATGGAGCACACCTTGCTCCAAAGGCTAAACACTGAGGGCAAAGCACAGTTGCCAGTGCTTCTCTGCCCAGTCACCACAAATTCTGTGCAAGGAGACACCAATAGAACTGGCACTGCTTTTGTCTGCTCCTCTGGTGTTCCTCTCCTTGATTCTCCAGAATGCCCTTGAATAAATCCAGCTTACTCCCTTGTTAGGAAAGAGGGAAGCTGGTCTGAAATCAGCTTAGTCACCATCACTGATGCAGTTGCACAGCTCTTGCTGAAACAAAGAAACCTTTTCTACCCACGCTCAAATCTGATATTACACTACCCTGGCCCATAACAATACATTTTTGGAAGTACTTTTCCAGAGGGACAATTTTGCTAACAAACACTACAACAGAGGAACATTAGAAAACAAGCAAGCGCAAAAACCTACAGTAAATGAGGTTTCAGAAACTACAATATTTCTTTTATTTACAAGGAACAAAGAACCTCATGTGTGTCAGGAATAAATAGAAATCAGCCTCCAGCCTTCACGAATGAATAATCATGTGTAGAAAACATGGCTTTTTTATTAAAAATAAAGATGTAACTTGCAA
Organism: Hylia prasina; assembly: GCA_013397195.1. Lineage (NCBI taxonomy): Eukaryota > Metazoa > Chordata > Aves > Passeriformes > Sylviidae > Hylia > Hylia prasina. The sequence goes on from VYXD01007338.1 coordinate 388,017, forward strand.
TTAACTAAGGAACAAGAACTATTTCTTCTGGAGCCAATCTAGTGAGGTTTTTAAAACTGGCATATTCTGATCTCATCTGTTTCCCTATGGGCAAAGAAGCCGATCTTGAGCTTTCCTGCTGCAGATCAAAGTGATGGCTACAAATGTTAGTAAAACAAAGTCTCCCCTAGTGTCAGGCAAAACAGGATAAAAAGCAAACAAGCAAAAACTTATGTGCAAGGATATAGGACAAAATGGGAGAGTACTTCGGCCATGCTAAGAAAGCTGAACATCAACTAAATCTTGGATTTCAACAAATACAGCATTATTATGATAGGAGACTGGTTACCATATATGCGTCAACTCTCTGGGGAATCTGATTTTTATTTTCCTTCCTGTTCAAGGGACAGTTGTTCATATATTTATTTGCATTGCCATAACGTGGAGATGCAGGCTGTGATCAGAGGTCCATTGTGTAAGGTGCTGTACACACAGTTTATCAAAACAGCCTCCGCTTCAGAGACCCTCCAGTCTAAACAGGGAAATTCTAGAAGTCCCAAGGGGAAACAAAAGTTTGTAAGGTTTCCAAGAGAGAACCAGAAAGTCTTTGGAAAAGCATCTTTGGGTGGGATTTCAGACTAAACGGAAATCTTGATGTTCTCATTTCAGCGATATATTCCTTGGGTTTGTGTCATTAGAAATCTTCCCTGTATTTTCTCAGCAATTAAATCCAAACAGTAGGCTTGAAGTTTGTGCCCATAGCAAAACCTAACCAGAGTACTTTTTTATCATTGCTTAATGAATTCTCACAATTCCTTCTCAAATATCAGGTACTAGAAATTCCTCATTTACTCCTCATCTGCAGACATTGTAAACTAACTCCCTGTTACTCCACTACTTGTTCCATCTTTCTTGAAGATCAAGGGAAGTTCAAAAAATGGAGAAAACTTGTCCACATGAGTGACTGTCTCATGGAGGAGAGAACAATAAAAATTCAGAAGGCGAATCCACTAGGGTATTTTCAAAATTAAGGCCTAAAAATATCTTGAGGAGGATATTTTGAAAATAACCTTTTCAAAGAAAATGATTCCCAGATTTGTTTGTGTAAAAAAAAAAAAGAACAAAACAACAGGAACAGGTGTGTTCCTATATACATTATCTTGCATCCATTTAGAAAGAAAATTATTAAATATAAGGCACAAGGAAATGTCATCCTTTAAACATAAATATGTACTAGAAAGGAAAGTGTGAGCATTTTAAGCAGGAAAGAAATAAATGGTGGGCAGGAGACAAAGAGTTTAGGGAGATATGCTTTACCGGGAATGCTGCTGTTTGACGGCATATTCCTCCTTCTCTGTTCTAGAAAACAAAAGGATCAAGCAGGGAACACAAAAACTCAAGGGTAATGCCAAGATGATACTTACCCTCATGTGCATACAGAATCACAGCACCTTGTCTTTGAACCTCCTCTCTTTTTCCAGCAATGGTGTGCTGCCTTTAGTCTCTTGAATGGACTTCAGGTTTCTCTGTGAATCTGCAAAGAAAGAGATGGATAGACAGAAAAGATCCTTGCTCCTCAGCTGTGTGGTTGGTAGAGCTTCATCACTTAAAAATTATTTCTCCTAAAGGGACTCTAGATATGCATTAAACTGCTCTACATCTTGACAAGAAGTGGAGATCTTATAAGGAGTGTTACTTCTCCAGCTGGGATGTGCTGGAGTACCAGGTGAGAAAGAGGAGTGGAAAAGCAGCACATTTCTCACTGGTTATTTGGACCAAGCTGCACCCCCTTAGCCTTACACTGTGAACAAAAGTAAAACACATCTATATACCTATGGAAATACTGCTGCTAGATCAGTGGGCAAAACTCTGAAATTCACTGAATTACTGGAATTAAAGGAAGGAAAAAATTATTAAAGAATTCACAAGCAGTACTTAACTGGTAGAAGACATAAATACTAGCCATTTTACCACTTATGTAATTAGGTTCTGATCTTATGTTTCAACAGTTGAACATAGTAAAAATATTTCACTAAGGTCAGATTGCAAGTGTTGTTTTTCTTCTAAGCAAATAATGGCATACTCTACCTTGGCACTGCTAGCTGTTAACAGCACCATAAAGAATTTCTTTTTTTGTATACCATCTTCTGAGTTGCAAAAAATGTTAATCCCTGATAGAGCTGGAGGAGCTAATTCTGTAAAAAGCAGAACATGCCTGATTTAGTAAAGGGATTTCTGTTCTGAAGCTTTTGAATCTCTTGTTCACCTTCCCATCAATCACTGAAGTGAATCAACCTTTTAGTGGAAGCAACATTAACTAATCTGGTGAGGAAAAAAAAGGGTATACAAAAAGCTAGTTCAGCAGTACGGCAGCCCAGCATGCTGTGTCCTAGACGTGAGATTATAAATTCTTTAGTTGACAAATGACCTTAAAAAGTACACAGATGTGAAGAGCAAAGGGAGGTGACAGCCCAAAGTATTTGAAAGAAACTGTAAGTCAGGGACTCAGGCAGGCTGACCTGGCCAACCTCACCACTGTCAGGCTCTGGTAGACTTCTATTTCAAAGTAAGGGGGAGACTGCAGAGTTGTTGGACAAAATCTGCTAAAGCATTGTCATGTAGGTGTTTTTTTAATAAATTTTGCTGATAACATATTCCTAGACAGCAAATGTTGTACCAAATATGGATGCACTACTCCTTCAAACCAGCTGCTGTGCCATTGTGTGATTGAAGTCATTCTTCAGACAGTGGCTTCTAGGAGGTTTTTTCATTTTTGTGGATTTTTTTTGTTTTTGGTTGGTTGGTTTGGGTTTTTTTTTTAACTTAAACTCTGGTTAGCAAAATGAGTCTAAAATATGCTGAATTCTTAAGCCACTGCCATTCAAGTGGAGCTAGAAATTTGATATGGAGCAATAAATTACTGAAATTTTAGAAATCACTGGAAAAACCACTAACACATTAACAAAGCACTGAAGAAATGAAAACATGGAATGTCATACTTTTAGTCTTTATTACTTCACCACTCTTCATCTGACCATGTTATTGTCCCTGGAGCATTAACTGGGACAAAATCTATATGGTAGACAAAGAGGTTCCTATGCTGTGGATCACCTATTCTAAGCTAGGAAGTTCCTTTTTTTGCAGTGAAGTTTTAAGGTTTTGAGAAATATGCAGCCTTTGTTGTAACTTACACAGGAATAAACTTAAACTCTAAATTCACTAAATTAAACCTGTTATTGCCAAGGACCACAATGAAGAGAGATATTTATCCAGCATGCTTTCCACTAGTGTTATGGACTAAGGTCATGGTTTATGGTTGTTTCTTATGTAATGAACATGAAAGATGCAAAGGATTCATTTTAGGACAAAATTAATATGAGCTATTTAATATACTAAAAGCTATTGCACACTGTGTTGCAAGTCCACAGTGTTCCACAGTGTCAATTGCTGCCTAAGCCATTAAATAAATTAAATGGATTAAGTTTCAAAAATAACCTGTGAGCTACTGAGAAACAGTTTCTGCTGCCCCTCAAGACAAGCTGTGTATTACCAGTGAAGATTAGGGTAGCCTGAAACCCTCCCTTGGTTGTACTGTAGGTGGGAACATGCACCTCCAGCCTTCCAGCCTAAATATGAGGTTCTTATGAGCTTGAACCACCAAGTGAAGCTCTTCACTTCCTTCAGCTTCACACAAAGACCACACAATGCCACGATTTTACATTCTCTGAGTACCCACAAATCAGGCTGACTGTAAAACTGGCCTAAGCTTATGCAAAAGATGCAAATTATTACTGCTCAGGACTTGTAGTCTGCATGGAAATAAGCTGTTATCTGCCCAGCTACAGACAGTGGCAAAAGTTTCCCACCTGCACATTTCCTGCACATTTTTTTTCTTGTTCTTGTATGTCTTAGCCTATTATTTGGTAATTGATTACCACCACCAGGGAGATAAAACAGCTCCTCCCTGGCAAGTACAGGAGAATTGCAGGGATAATTAATTAATGTTTTATTATAGATTCTATATATAATCTATCTATCTATCTATCTATCTATCTATCTATCTATCTATCTATCTATCTATCTATATCTATAGATAGATTGATATAGATAAATTATATAGAGAATCTATATATAATCTATCTCTATGTAGATTATATTCTAATCTATATAGATACAGATTATAGAAAAATTCCTTTACAGCTGGAATTTTTCATAGCATTATATAATTACACAAAGACTTAATTGCTGGTTCAGAAATCTCACAACTACAAATCACAGGAGGCTGGAAGTGCATCACTGCCACTTGCCCTCTCCATACACTATTTCCTTAGACATTCACACTTAAAACCTTTGGAGACAGAATTCAGGGACAGAAGTAAACTTAGTCTGGCATGGCACAGCCATTCCTTTGTGTAAGAGAACACAACTTCAGGAGGACATTTTTACACTATTTACTTTCTTTTCTCCAAATGCCAGTCCTGTTAGGTTGCTCTTCCATGAGGTGTAAAACATCCAAGTGAATTCAGGGCTAGAGGAAAGGTTACTGAACAGGAAGCTTGATCCCACCAGATCATACACAGCCAAATTCTTGATTCCAGTAATGGGCTGAATTCAGCTCCAGGAAAAATGGCAGCACAGATATGGTGACAAAAGAAACAACCCTAGGATCCCATTATAATGTAAAAAATAAAGGAATCTGAAATAGCATATGTGGAAAGGAAAACTGGGCACTGTCTGGTCTTGAGATTCTTTTTTATATTTAATTATTCCCTCCACATAAAATTTTCAGGCATTTTGTAATAACAATCCACCAAGAAATAAAGATTCTTTTTATTCAATATTTTCATCTTTTGGGAAAACCAGAGTCTGGTGTTAAAGTTCCTCCAGTGCATCACCTTTTCTGTCAGCTGCCACAGTCACTTCACTTACTGGCTCAGATTCTGCATGTTTCTGCAAGCACCAGTCCCTTCAGTCTCTAACACTTGACATTGGTAATTTTTTGCCTAAAACCTAGTATGAAAAAGAAAAGAAAATCTGGAAGACTAGGAAAATATTCCTCCAATTTTATGAAAAAAAATGCTTTTCAGCTTTGATAAAAAAAATGCCATCCCATTTTTTAAAAAAAAAAAAAAAAAAAAAAGTCTGGAAAACAAAACTGCAGACTTGTGTGTCTCAAGCAGTTACCACTGGTGCTTATCTAGGCTTTGAAGGATGGTTTTCCCATGGTCTCATGTCTCAGAAAGTCTTTCTTCCATGTTTATTACAGGTGTCCTAAAAAAAAGTTTGTGATGGTACTTTTCCCCGTGACTAACTTTCTTTTTCCTCTGCACATTTATTTTAGGAAAGCTGTAGGAACTTATCTTTAAAAATTCTATTGCTCCATCAAATTTAGCCAAAACAACTAAATCTATAGTTCAAAAAATTTCCAGGAGGGTTGTTCAAATGGGTATAAGCACATACAAGTCCATGGGCCCACATGCAGTAGGTTTTGGCTCAGTCCTCTAAGAAATACAGAAAGAGAAGAAATCCATGCTCAAAGGTATGCTGAGTGTCCCCTGGGCTGAGGGCATGAAATGGTCAGGCCACCAGAGAAGAGGTGACACAAGGTTTACGTAACCCAGCTCTACTGCCCACAGGAGCAACAACCAGGAAACAAGAAGGTGGGAGGAGACAAAGGAACAAAAGGAAAGAAAAGGAAAAAAACCCCCTTTGCTAGCTGATCTGGTTGATTGATGTGATTAATTGCCACCCACACAGGTAGGTGTTGCTACTGTTTATTTAGCGTTCTGCCAGCAACAAATGTTTGGGACTCCTGGTTGCTTCATGGACTTTGTCTACCTGGAAGTCAAAACCAGTTGTATCTTATGCATCACCACTGACTAAAAAAACCAGCAGGAGTGCAAGATAATCCTAAACAGCTGGATGCAGGGACAGTGTATGCTCTCCCCAGCTGCCAGGGAGCCAGGAGCAGTGGGATCCATCCAGCCCCTTACACAGCTCCTTCTCTTCTGCTGTGCCTCCTTCCCCAGAAAGGTGTGTTATATCACCAAGAGACCCAAGGCTATGAATACTCCTAGAACCTTGTGAGCTTGAAGATTTTAAAGTATCTGCTTCGTGTGCTGTTACCACTGGGAAGACAAAGCAAGCAAAGGAAACAAAGGGGAAAAAAATGACCATCAGGACTGCTCTACTGAGGAAAGAAACTGAAATTCAAGAACATATAGGTATTGCAAAAGATGTTTGGAGCAGGAACCATTTTGATTTTGTTTTTGGTTTCTGTACTTAAACATCCTGCCTGGACTGAGTTTAACAGAAACGGTCACATTTACAAAGAATAGGTAAAATGAAAGACTGTAAAGTGTTGCATATGCATCTTTATTCCACAAATAGAGATTTTGAAAAATCTTTTCCAACTTTAGTCATGTCTGAGAAGCATATTTTGAAAACATCTCTGCAAGTATTCAAAGGTTGAATAACTGTTCTCTATTAGCCACTGGCATATGTAAAGATATGTTACCATTCCTCTGTCAGTTAGAGCAGCTAACATCTCAAGTATCAGTAATCTGTCTAGCAATCTGATTTATTCGCACCAGTTTCCACATATTAAACATAGCGACAGCATGCACCAAGGAAACAATAACTAGAGCCATGTCAAACATTTTTCTAAGGTTTCATTTTCAGTCTAGCAAACAACATTTTTTCATCATGCCAGGACTTCCCAACCTCTCACCAAGTCTGGAGCATGCTTCCTTTAGTAACATGCACAGCTACATGCCTGTTCTCAAGAAGTAACATGCACTCAGATACTTGCTCTAGTGCAAAAGAAAAGCCTAACTATAAGAAAACACACTTTCAGTCAATAGTCAATGACCTAGGAGAGAGGAGACATGGGAGGAAAAGAAAGGCAAGTTCATCAGCAGATCTACTAAAAAAGAAAAGCCATGGAGGGAGCTTGGAGCACTTTGTGTCACGCTGTTTCAGTGCTTTATCTTGGCCAGGGAACATACTGAGTGTGGCTTTCCCAGCTGAAAATAGGTGTCTATTGTTTTCACTTTTGGTAAGAAGCCAATTAGTTGTCAAACATGGTCATCACAAAATTGCTAGTGTGCATGGCAAATGCAAAAAATACGTCTGGTACATGTTCACTTCGTCAGAAACAAATTATAATGCAGGAATTTCCAGCAAGGATGGGGTGAGGGTTATATCCTTGTTCACAGGGAAATCAACATGCAAACCTTCCTGTTCAGCTAAGCTTGAGCTAATGAGGAAAATGGGTGAGGATTTACAGAAGACTCGTGCGTGACACCCAGAATAGGCGTTACACAGAATGTTTTAAATACTACAGGACAACACCTCTTACATAATTACAGCACCTCCTGATATAGATTCCAATATATACAGTCAGATGCTTAGATTTTTCTTTTTGCTGTCAGTGACATTTGCAGAGGCCATGAAGAGAGCTGCATTGTGACAGGTGAGTGAAGCCAAAGCTGCACAGTACCAGAAAGGATCAATCTGCACTAGCACTGAGCAGCAACAACAGATTTGAGTTATAACACATGCCTGCTTCCGCCTATTAAGGTTGCAGCATTCTTTCAGCATGTAATTAGCACTGCTTACCTGTCTTAGCCAATACTCCTCTGCCTAATACATGGCATTAAAACTAATCACCCAAGAGTCTCAAGTGCACATTTCCAGTTCAGGGATATGCAGTGCCCAACCTCCCAGTCCTTCATACTGGCCAGCACAACTGTCAGCAGAACAGTTTTCACTAAGAACACGCAGCACCTCCAAGCCCAATGAGCACCTATTTGGGCAGGGGTTTCCAGGCAGCCCTTGGAACCCAGCTGAGCAAGCTCAGGTGTGTCCATGTTCATCCTGCCAAGACCTATCATGCCTGGGACTTCTGAGACTGGTCATTGCATGTGTACAGTACAGTGAAGGATGACGAACAGCTGTTGCATGGCTGACCTTATTATTTTGGTACATGTTATTATTGCTTAAATCCTTAATCATCTGCTTTGCCTGGCCACAGCAAAGCTAACCATTAGCACCAGAGACAATGGCTACTGAAGAGCTCTGGGCTACCTGTGTAAATAGATCTCCAGAAGGTTAGCAAAGGCCAGTGACCATTGTGGTCTACCAGCTTTTTGTGGTTTAAACCCAGCTCAGCCCCACACAGCCACTGTGGAATGGGGAAGCGCATCGGAAGGGTAAAAGGGCAAAGCCTCGTGGGTTGAGATAAAAACAGTTTACTAGGGAAAGCAAAAGCTGTGCCCACAAGCAAAGCAAAATAAGAAATTAATTCACTACTTCCCATCAGCCACCTCCAGAAGAGCAGGGCTCTGTCACACACAATAATTACATGGGAAAGCAAATGCCATAGCTCAAAACGTTCCCCTCACCTTCTGCCTTTCCTGCAAGGCCTTGTGGTTGGGCATGGAGCTGTGGGATCTCCTTTTGGCCAGTCCTGGCTGTGTCTTTTCCAAGCTTCCTCATTGTTGGGGCAGAAGGCAGAGCAGAAGAGGCCCTGATCCTGTGCAAGCATGGCTCAGCAACAACTAAAACACCCCTGTGTTTTCAACCCCTTTCACCTCAAATCCAAAACAGAACACTGCACAAGCTACTGTGAACAAAATTAACTCTTTCCCAGACAAAATCAGTATGTAGCTGAAGAGGAGAGCAAAGGCAGACCATATATTTTGCCCATTATGAAGAGATAAACCCATGCCTACATCAAACCTAGATGTGACTCTTTCTCACAACTGGTGTTATTTATATCCCTCCAAGGATAAAGATTTCATATATCTACATCTTCAATTTCTGTTCCTAGGCAGGCTTTCATTTCCTAAGAACACTGAGTCTGCACAAGGCTGCACTTGCCCTACTGCCCTTTGGTAGGCACAAATTCTTCCCTGCTCATTGAGCTGGTGTGCCTGTTGATCAGGCAGCATGTCCTGGATGAGACAAATCTGTTTTGGAATTTGTATTTAGCCATAACCCCTGAGCACTGGTGAACCAGGCCTTGCCACCAAGGTGGGATCAAATCCTGTGAATGCTGATAGAAGGAAGAATTAGCGCAGCAAGTGCTTGTTTTTACTTCCTGCAATGTACATGAAATTAGAATGACAGATACTCAGCCTCTTGGACAGGTTTAGCTGGAGATGCCCAAACCAAATGTCCTTTTTCTCTTACACATCTCTTTTATGTTTACCACAAGCATATGTTACACACACATTTGTGTTCTCTTTACAGTGGCAGGTAACATGTCTAATGCTCTGTTCCCACCATGTGCACAGCTGGATTTGTATATTATACAAGGCATGCCATCCAAGTTTATTTTCAGTTACTTAAGAGGATGTTTCTCCCTGAAGCACAGTTTCTGTTTAGCTTGTTTAGATGCCACAAATCCAAACCATTGGAAATAAAAAAACTTATATATATGTAGTTGAAGAACGTAGAACCAGCACTGTGAAAGACTGCCCGTGGGAGGGAGCAGATGCAATGCAATTTTAAAAATTAAAACTCCTGCAAACAGTTTGCCAGGGCCTTTGATGATGAAAGCAAATTTTATTAAAGTGACAGCGGTTGATTTCCTGCAACTGCACCAATGTCATCCTGCAAAACAAGACCAATAAATAAGTATCTATTTAAAGGCAAGCAGAATTGACACATTGATACAACATTAAGAAAGGCATCAGGATCTTCTGCCTCCTCTTCCACAAACATTCTTGTGTCAAGGCTTCCTTCCTGCAGCAGGCTCACCTTCACTCGCCTTTGCTTTTCTCCCAACAGCAGGCCAGAGGAAGGGACAGTCTCCTCTAGTGCAGTAGGTTAGTTGCTCTCATGTCCCAAAATAGCAAGTTGTTCAACTGACACAAAGGAAAGAAAACATCCTTGCATCCTGTCTTGCTGCCAGCTTTCAAAAGGTAATTAAACATCCCCCTCTTTCAAAGAGCAGAGTTCTCCAGAATCACAGTGTTTGAGCTATGATGTTGTCAAACAACAGGGGGTTGCTTAAGCTTTGACTGACCTTTTCAAAGACCTACAAGCAATTTAATGGGAGCCCTTCCTAGTGGTGACAGAAATGTTCCATTATCTGCTTCCTACTTTCTAGATTGCTTAGGTTAATGGGGAACTTTAACTCTCATGGTCATAAGAGCAAAATCAAGCCACTTCAAGCAGACTCACGTTCTGCTGTACTCTAAGTGCAAAGAAGAGGTTTTCTGTGCTAAACTTAGTGTTATCTTGATCACGTAAAATTTGTTTTCCCCAATTCTGTTCTAATCACCTGACATTTCTTTATTATCCTCAACAAATTGCAATACCAAAGTGCTATAAAGATCCATTCCCACTTCCAAACTACGAAATTGTGATCTCCATGTGTCCCAAGATCATCTGTCCATCTCAGAGCTGATGATGGGTGGAATTGCCTCTGAAAGACCTGTCTGGCAGTCCAGGCAGTGCTGGTATCCAGCACACCATGTACCAGTTCCACCTTCTTTCCTATCCTACACAACAGAGGCAGCAGAGACAGAAGAAGAGAGCCGGGTAGGCAGATGCTATGCCAGGTGAGAACTTCTTCCATAAGGAAAATTTCCTTGTTTGTTTGCAATCCACTCAATGCGAAAAAAACACTAGAGAGCAGAATTCAGCTCAAAATTGATTCTACAATTCATGTTTGTTTTCCTTTTCTTTCTGTTTTTTCTTCAAACTGAGTCCAAATGCTGGATCAAATTCAGCAGGCTACAGAGCAGTAAACAACCCACTCATTCCAGGGGAGATCTGCTCAATTAAGAACCAATAAGTTCAGCTGTTTCATAATTTTATTGTTTGCTGAAAAGTCCCTGGAAGACAGGCCCCCAGAGAATCAAACCTTCGCAGCCAACATGAGATGAAGTTATATTTTTTCTGTTCTTGGACTCACTCAAACAGGACTCTTTAATCTGTAAAGTGGAAATGAGGCCCCTGTCATGCCAGCCGACATTCAGCCACTTGCTTTTTCTCAAATAAAATGGGAGAAGAACAACATACTGCTTTTCATCTGGAGACAATCCTACAGCAGGCCAGCTAAGGGGCCAGCTGGCTCCAAGCAAAGCTCTAGCTTCTGCATTTTGTTTTTGCCTCTGTGAGATCATTCTCTGCACTGCCTTCCCTTCCTCCCAGTTTTCTTCTGCTCAGACTATGTAAAATAATTACTTGCAGAAAACCTGTCTCTCAGTTTTCTTCCCCTCTTCCCCAGACATCCAAGGTGCAATGATGTTTTGGGGCAATTCAGGAGTTTGAAAAAAGAATGAAAATCTCCTTCCACGGCACAGACACTACATGAGCGTCCTCTTTGCTCCCCTTGTGCAGTGAGGGAGAAGACATGGGGATACCAAGACTTCTGGGGCAGGATAAAATCACACCAAGCAAAACAACCTGTCTAAACAATTTCAAGACATCTGTGGTGTGGGGAGGATTAGTGAGCACTTTGTCTCAGCCCAGGTAATAAAGGAAGATGCTTAAGGCAGCAGACTCTGCTCCTCCCTATGCTACAGTCTGGGAAAGCCAAAGTTGCTGCTGTGGGCAGGAAGTAGGGGTGCAGAATTACCACCACGCAGGGGTGATGGAGGAAAGAACAGCCTCCCAGAAACAGTTGTTACTTTCCCCAGATTCTCATCACAGAAAAGAAGGAGCGGCAGCCAGCCTGGATTTTCTTCCGGGCACTTCCCCAGCTTGGTGGCAGGAGCAGACAGGCATTAGCTCTTTTACCTTGGGCCAGCAAGTTTAATTCTGCCAGACCTACCAAAAAGATGCCTGAACTGGCCGTGCTCAAACAGAGGTCAGGGTCATCCCTTGGGAGCATCGTGAAAATCACAGCAACCATAATGGCCACAACAAATTAAAGCAATGCGTCAAACAGCTGCCGACATTTCTGGAAAGTACCTTTGGATTATGCTTCTAGCAAAACACATCCTCACCAAAACCACACAAGTTCTGTAGTTGTACAGGGTGAAGGGGTGTTGGGACTAGTTTTTCATTTGTTTGTTTGGGTTTTTTTTTACACCAGCTGCTGTAAATTTAGAAAGGAAAATAGTGTGATAAACTAGAAATTACTAAATATTTTTTTTATTACCAGTTCAAAGCGCATGGTCAAGTAAAGGGCTGCTTTGTGAGTTACCTGAGTGTATCCAAATGTAACCCCAAGTCTGAAAATGATTTATGAGAGCATCAATGATAAATCTACATGGCCCCAAACTGGGCTGTTTTCTTGCTCACTTCACTCTGAGGTAAACCCAGGAAGCCTGATGGAGTAACTTTGTATCAGCACCAGGATAATCAAATAGCTAATCCCATTCCCTGAAAACCTGTATTCACTTTTTATGAATTCTGCAGGGGGTTTATTCCTCTGGAAAAAAAAGAAGGGTCACCTGGCTTTTCATCAGGGCCTCAAGGACTCCTCCCTCATCCAAGATTGCAGGAGGCCTTACCCTAGTTGCCACAAAATAACAGCTAAAGCCATCCCAAAATACAAAATACCCCAACCTCCTTGGGACCAGAGAATGAAGCTCTTAATCATGCACTCATTTCCTGTCTCCCTTCTTGCCTTTGTGCCTGTGTCCCAGATCCCATCACAAGAAAAGCACATACAAGGCCACAAGGGAGAGTTTTTGAATCCAGTTAAGATGACAGAATTTTTGTTGGGTTTTTTTGCTCTAACTAGTGCGGGCAAACAACAGGATGGAAGCCAGCAGGAATCTCTTCCACCATCCTGAAGCATCTTCCTCTGAAATGGGAACTCACATGTTTTTTACAAGCCTCATAACAAAAATGTCTAGATCCCATTTAGGTGCTTTTCAAAGAAATTGGGCTTTTGGATTGTGACAATGTAAACATACAGAAACATTAAGATACTACTTCCACAAACACATATGAAATCAATTGAGCTGAGCTCCTTTATTTAACACCGATCTGACAGGGAAAAAATACAGTCCAGCATAAAGAACTCAATTCTTCTTGTGTGCAAGTCCCACAGAAGTTATCCATACATCATTTTAGCTAATCAATATCCTTAATATCATTCAGATAGTAGCTCCAAACAGCTGATTTCTCTGCCATTCAGTATTTACCATTTTAATGTATTGGTTTCATTTGTGATAATTCTCCTTTATAACCCAGAAATCTCTGCTTACCTGCTCATCTTGATTAGGTGTTGTGTGATTTCTTTTTTTTGTTTATCATTGAATGAAATAATTCATTAAAGAAAGGCAGAAGCTGATGGTCAGGCCATTGGGGTTTTGGGTTTTGTGGGTTTTGTGGGTTTGTTTTCTTTTTTGGGGGGGTTGGGAAGGTGGAACATGAAAAAAAGGAAATAACTATATTAAACATCAGACTCTTAACGCTTCCCACCAATTGTATGAAAGTGTATTTTGCACATCCAACTGGTTTTGAGTAAGATTGTTACTGTTCATGAGAATGGCACTATCGCTGCTGCCTTGAACATGTATCAGTCTAAAATGCAAGATAAATTAGCTTAATATATTTTTGAAAGCTAGACCTACTTTTTCTCTACCCTGACCTATTTTTAATAGCTCTAGCAAGAGTAGTTCAAAGAAAAGTTGCTCTGCCTGGAGCTGCACCTTCCCAAGACGATTGCATCACCAGCAGCCACAAGAACTCAAGAGTCAAAGCAGCAAACTCTTATATGAGCTGTGAAATACATTCTCACACTCAAGTTCATAAGCAACAACATTAGCAGGCCAGACTTTGTAGATGGGGTGAAGTGATAAGCAAACGCCTCCTTTCCCTACTGAGAGCAAGGGAGTCAGATTCTCCACCCACCACTACTGAAGACAAAAACTCTCCTGCTTACAGGTGTGATAGTGGTAGGACAAGAGGCAGGAAGGAAAAGCTTCCACTTAAATGAATCTGAACTGTAAACTGAATTGTTAATTCAAACACATCTTACTTTTACAGCTGAAATCTCTCTGTTTGCCATTGTGTGTGTCCTACTGTTGGAAATCAAAATCTGGAGCTGATAAAGTACACAAACATTATTCTGCAATGAGAGTACTCTGTCTTGTTCAGATATGGGAAAGTTCAGACTGTGGCAAGCACATGAGAGGAAAAAGCACAAACAACCAGCACAGCTGAGCAAATGTATAACAGAGATTTCAAAGAAGAAACCACAGGAGATGCCACAGACCCAATTTTCTGTTCCATGCAAGTCAGCCAAGCTACGGCAAAATCTATTGAGCCTCTGCATCACGATGCAGATGAAGAAGAATGCACCTGGCAAAGAGTAGCTGCACAATCTGACATGCACACGACCCCCCATATTTGAATCTAAACTAACTAGTAATTATTATTATTGAAATTAATTGCTCCTGAGTTACCACATCTTGTGTATTTTAATTTAAGCAGGTGGAGGATGCCTTCACCTTTAAAAGCTGGAGTTCTCCACCCTCCAGTAAATCCATTCAAAGCACAGCAATTAAAACTCCAAGCTCCCAAAAGCAGATTCAAAGGATCTTTCAAGTGTCCTGAGTGAAAGCCACAGGCAAAATTCTCAACAGGGACAAACAGGTGAGATCCCATTAAAGTCCACACCACAAGTAATTAAAGCAGAACTACAGTGATGAGCAGACAGGCAGCAACTGGGACAGCTCTAAATGTAAAAGTATGCTGCAAATATTGTTGGTTATGAAAAGCATGCTGCTGCAACATGATTCGAGATAGCGATATTGTGTTTGGGTCAAGCAGGAGCATCAACTTTGTCTTGTCAAGTGAGCTCCATTTGTAAGATTTCTCCCGAGGGCACTTGCATCCTTCCAAAGGCTCAGCAATTTTTAATATATTCTCTTCCTTGAAGATGTGTTTTTTGTGAAAGTGATGAGAGTGTACAGCACCACTCCCACCTTTTCCAAGATTGCTTTTGGTATTATTTTGATGCCTCGGGAGTCTCATTTCAGCCTTATAATAACCCACTTACATATGAACAACTCGTAGTTGTCACTGAGTGATGATGTTTCATATCTCCAGGCTTCCCATACCAAAAAAACCTTGAAGCTTATTCTCTGTTTATGTTTCTCTGATGTGGGGCAGTAGTGCTTTCCTGTACACTGCTTAAAACTTTCCTTCCTAATAAATTGAATTTGGCAGGTCCCTGCAGTTGTCTACACGTTGTATCACGGGAAGGGTAAAGGCTTATAGGTGAGTGACTCAGTGATTTGAGAGAGGTGCTGGCTGGATCAAAGCCTTCTGGACACACAAGTCCTGCCACTCCAGGAGCCCCCTGTGTGCAACAAACACCACAGTGATGCTGTGGTGTCAAGAGGGACTTTGCAAGCACAAGCATGCCCTCAGCTCTCCTCAACACAAACAGGGGCAAGGAGCCCTTGGCAGTGATGGAGAGTCTCCAGGGCCTTTTACATGGTCTCCCATCCTTGTCCTGTTTTGAATAACCAGGATCAGCTTAAAATCCCTGGATGGAGATCTGTTACCACCCTGGCATTTTTAAGGAGCTGGGAGAGTTGATCTTGCCACTAAACATTATTTGGTCTGATATTAAACTAGAACATATCTGTCATTGCAAAGAATTTGCCCTTCTCTTTGATATATGTTGTTTATCCAATTCTACACCTCTGGTTTCAAATTGCCTGAAGAAGAGCTGTGAATTTACTGGATGGTACAAGACACTACAGTGAGCAATTTTTACTTACCATAGCCTTGGATCCAGACAAGCAACAGCAACTGCACAGATTTTAAGTGGGAATGTGGAGAACACAATTCAGTTTTTTCTTCTCAAGCTGAATATTATTTTCCTCTTATTTTGTTTAGTTTTGGCCTGCCCAAGACATAAGAGATTTCATTCACAGATGCATAGCCCTTATGTCTAAAAAACCTTCCATATTACTACTTTCAATCTCCAGTATTGCATAAATCATTATATTCCTACAATTATTAAATGAAAAGTTTACTTTTAACTAACTCATGTTTTCTAGAAGGTCTTCCAATGTAGATTTGAAGGAATCAAGAACAGACCACTGTATCTCCAGTTTGTTCCGGGGTTCAGTCCACCAATTCAAACTGAAATGTTCTCTTGTTTGTATCACCTGGATACAACCTTCAGACACTGGCAGCTGCTAGGCTATTGATTCTTCCAGACCAATAAGCAATCAAATAAGCAATTTCTTGTTCTTTTGAAGATATTTATCCACTGTGTTTTATTACCTTCTAATCACTTATTAAGATATTACTGGAAGTTCTTCTGATTCTTCTCTCATTTACACAGAAAATGAGGAATAACTTGAAACCAATGTCATTAAATTTGTCATGAAAGCAGGGTTTTTGACTGGTAAAAGTTTAGAAGAGATGCTATGTGCTAATCTGACTGATTTATTCAGGTTAACCTTCCTCTTCACCACCACAGATGTTATGCTGAAAGAAAAACATTTGTGTTTAGGAATAAACTGCTATGGAGAAGTCTCGCACACCAAATATTGCTTAACAAGTGCCAGCCTTGCCAACACCCCAAATAACCTGAAAAATCAGAAAGGTTTTGCCATATTCTTCCCCCAAAAGAAATGTTCTCTGACCTGTTCACTCAAGGGATAAAATGGATCTTACTGGAAACATTCTGCAGTGAAAATGGGCAGAGGTGAGACACCTCCTCTGGCTTTTAGCAGCATCCACTCCAGTAAGGATATCAGATCAAACTGGAGTGAGAAACACCAGCAACAGAGCTCAAAGGTGATGGGGTATTTTTCCCTCATCATTTTGTGGCTACAGGTGACCCCCTGAGCCCAAATGCAGAGAGGTTCTTGGCCTTGCAAGTGCTCTGTGTACAGAGCATGCTGCCTTTTGGAGAGACAATAGCGGGTATCCCAGCTTCCCCCAATAACAAATGAACTTCGGGGGGTAGCAGGAGAGTGGGGAGGAAAGCCACCTTTGCAATTTGGATTTTCTGTTGGATTTTTACTTCCTACAGGGGTTAAATTGCCAGGACAAATCTGCCTCCAACAGTTCCAAATTCCTCTGGCAATTAAAAAAACCCCAAGGACTACCTATCTACTCCTTCTTAAAAGGAAAGGCTATGCATGTGAAACCACAGGAATGAAAATCTCTTGTCTCTTCTATCCTGAGTTGTTGAATTGGAAAATGTGATTACTACAAGTCCCTGGACACAGCACAGCTTCTAGCACTGCTTCCTTGCCCCACATCCTCATTCCCATCTTGTTTTGAACCTGCAGCAATTAAATAAAATATATTTGCAAAGGAGTCTTGTGCTGATGGGAAGGGGTGCACATAACTGCTCACCTGATCACCTCCCTCACACCCCTCTGATAACTCTTAATTAGCTGATATGCTGCAGAAACAGCAAGTGACCTAAACTGTGATCCCAGCCAGAGCAGTCCAGCTTTACCGGGTTTCATAAAATTCCTCAGGTATAACTGCCCATTGAAGCCCTTCATATTAAGAAAAATGCTTACACAGATGTTTACAAGCTCATTTCTTGTTCTTTTCAGCATAGCAAAGAATTCAGTAGTTTACCACTTCTGCTTTCCCATCTTTCTATCTGACCCTGCTGTCCAAGTAACATCAGATAAACTGTAGAGTTTATACAGATTTAAGCAACTCACCTTCCCCTCCTTCAGGATTTCTAAACAACCTCCTGATGCACTGAATGGAGGATGCATACCAAAGTGGGATTTCTTCACATGCCCAGTTCCCCCAGCAAAATCCTTTGCCTCTCTCAAGCAACTGGTCTGGCATTAAACACACCCTTATGTTTGCCATGGCAGCCACAGATGAATATCTGGATCTCTGTGCCTGGGCAGAGACAGAGGCAGCAGCTCTCGCTGTGATCACAAGACCTTGAAGTGCTCGTGGTCCATGTGCCACCACACTCTCACTGACATGGTGACATGTGCTGCCAGTGACACTGGGAAACAAAATGTTTCCAGGTAGTCCAGTGTATGCAGAACTGAGATCCTGAACAGGTACAAGGAAGGGTATATTCCAGAAGCTTACATCCCTTTGCTAAAAAAAAAAAAAAACAAACCAAAAAACAATTCCCTTGCTTACAGACCTATCCCAAGGTGCTCACTCCTAATTCATGTTTTACCAGGGACATTTTCTAGCAGTTACTCCACCTTCTATTCTGCCCCACTGCTCTCCTCCACCCTGGCAAAACTGAGCAAGCAACCCAAGAGCAAACAATAAACTGTGACCTCTTTTACTCCATCCACTTAATACATAACAGACTTTGCATTCCTGTAAGGCTGTCTGGGAAGTTATTTGGTTTGGTCTGCATCTACCAGGGGTTGCCTATAATTTAGCTCAAAAAGCCATACATATATATGCAAACACATATATATCTACATATACAAGCATGCAGGTATTTTTACCTCCCTCTATCTATAAAAAATAAGCTACACTACGTATATATGCACATATATGTAGGCAAATCTCACACAGGAAATTTCCAGCCTGGAGTGAGAGGGGGAAATCTAACAAAGAGACCCTTTTGACCTCTGGCATACCTGCCTTTTGTAGCAGGGGGCTGTTTAGTTAAGGAAATTTTTTACACTTAATTGTATCTTCGGCACACACAACTACACATACACACACGGACTGCTGGCTTTGAGCAGGCTGAACTGCATTAGAGAAGAAGGAAATCTGTTCTAACAGAAAGCCAGCTTCACAGGTATACTTTCAAAGCTTTTCAAAGGAGCTGAAGGGGAAAAAGAAAAAAAAAGTCCATGTATGCAACTTCTGTATAAACTACCTTTGAGAGCCCTGGAGCTTACAGGCGATGTTGGAGGACACAGGAAAACACCTGCCCACCAACACTCTCTCACCCGATTAGAGACCCTGTTACCCTTTGGTCACCACAGAACAGATGCTTCTTCACTGGTAGAGATCAGATACAACCATTTGACCCAACCTGATGAACTACACAAGCATCCAAATGTTAACAAAAGCAGACTTCAGCACTCTAAGGAAAGCTGCTATGTGACTTCAGATTCCTATCTGTTTTGTCCCTCAGTAGAACATCTATCACCTTTCAAAGAACCATTTGTAAGAGAAAGATCACCATCATTCCTACCTGCCCGAGTTAGACAAACATATTGGAAATCCCTTCATTGAAGAGCAGCAATTAAGGAAAAGATTTCCCAAGAAATCCCTCAAAGAATAAAAACAAGCCTTTTTCTGGCTTGTTTTCTTTTTATTTCACCACCTGTTTATATACAGTCTTAAAAATCTTATTGAGTGGTTTCAGTAGATTTTAGGGTTTGGATTTTTAGCTGGATCAGTGTTCTTGGTGGGTTTAGTGTGCTCATGGCAACCTCAAATCACTTTGTAGAAGCTAACCAATAACATTAGCCCCTTCAGCAGACAAGAAAACTGAGGCACAGAAAACCTAGAGGTGCAGGTGAGAATGGAAGAGGGCTCAACACCCTCTAGTGTGAACCTTTAATGTATTCAATATATTTTACAGTGTTTCAAATTTTTTGAATGATACATATCTCTAAGAACCTTTGCATAAATAACTGCAAAGGCATTGGTACTCTTTTGAAGACGTGTCCTTTGAATAATGCTTCTTTTTTCAGTAGCTTCATTCAGAGATCAGGAATTTTTTCATAATGGGAACAAACATTCAACATGCTAAAAAAACCTGCTGCAACAGTTTATGGAAAACACAAAAAAGAAAAAGGAAGAAAAGAACACAAGCACTCTTGTCTTGCCTTAGGGCTCTTTGTTTATCCAACCTGAATTTAACCATCCTGTGGAACAATCAGCCCAGCCTATCTCTCTAAAGACAATACTTCAGCATTAATGCCAGCCAACCTGATTGCAATCACTAACCTGGATTCAGCCCCAGTTTATGGAAATGGCAAACTAAATTTTACCAGCAGCAGAATGAGCTAACAAAAACACTGTTGTGAAGCCCTGCCCTTTGTCAACACTTCACTCCTGTCTCCAGTCCTGTGTAATGGATTTGTTATACGTGTTTCCACATACCTTCTAACTGTGCTAGAGAAATTATCACTTCATTGCATCACACCAGCACTAAAAAGGCAGAAAGAAAAAAAGAACTGCAGCTTGATTGTGAGAATGGAAGAAGGAAGCATTAGACTCCAGGTATTATACAGAATTTGCACAGGAATCAAGACTGGAAGCTGTTGGATGGGGTGCAAGTTATGGATTATTGTGTCCAACTAACAGAAAGGGTTTGAATTAAAACATCCAGGCAACTTGAGGGGAGTTTGTGCAATGAATCATAAAGGATGGACTCTGTGTGCAGTTAACACTACAGCCTTTATAATTACTGATGAAGTTGTTCAGTTGAAACATTTGTCTAGTTGCTTTCTTTCCATACTTGTATTAGCCCATTGTCCCAGGAAAATCAGATTAAGAGAGCAGTTCTACCATGAACACAAAAAAGCTGGCAATATCTGTTAATGCAATGCTGCTGAAAGAATAGCTGACTCACAGACAGACTAGATGAATGAAGAAAAAAGGAAACATTGGCTATATATTTGTCATTCCAGCCAAAGATTGCTAAAGGCTTTCTGTCAAACCCCACCAAAAAGAGAATGTTTTCCCCTTTAAAAGCTTTTCCATATTTAAAAAGCTGAAGAAACTGTAGCTAATAGAGGAGATTTGAAAGAGGGAATTATTGCGGAAAAAAAATTTCCTCTTTTTTTCACCTTCCCCTGCTGAAAAATGGTGTTGGAAAGACGTAGATAAATATAAGAAAAGTGGAAAATTGTGGTTTTGTCCCCTTAAATTCTTTTACTACAGTTACTAAAAAAGACCCCCAAAACCAAAAAAACCCCCACAATAAAAGGCAAAAGGACAAATTCCATGGAATGTGTCTTAGGAAGGAAGAAAAAGTAATAAATTTCCAAATCATTCCTTCAACAGAATGAAAGAGCCTTTCTTCATATAGATTTTTTCCCATCAGAAATAAAATTTGACACTGTCACTTTGCTTTTTTTTTTTAATGAAAAAATGTTCCCTCATGCCTAACCATGCTTCTAACGATTTTCTTCAGTGCCTCAGTTTGCACACATTCCCTCCTCCTCACTCTTCAGAGAACACAGAGATCACTGCATCCTTGACATCTCGTGGTGATGTCTATGAGGAGGAGGAGAGAAGGTAAGGCCATTCACAGAATCAGCTTGGAAATCCTGCTTAAATCTCTCTCCCCATCAACTCCTCCTTGTTGAGCTGCAGCCTGCACTAGTGCCCCTGCTTCTCAGACAGGGCAAACACCAGCCTGATTCTACCACTGGATCTCATCCCCAACTGACTGCAAACTCACCCACGTAGACAAAGTGTCTTAGAGGATTTAGGGCCAGTGGTGCTGCTTTTCCTGGCTTTTGCTGGACATGTCAGTACTATCCTTCTATGAAAGCAGGAGTATTCAACAAGGAGTGTGGTGTTGCTCACCAGGAGGATGAAACCTGGAGTTACAAGGCAATTGGTGCTTCTGTGAAGACCAGAGCTTCAAGGTGATGTGCAGAGCACTGCTACATACGTTCTGCTTCTTTTTATTTCCTCAACTGATTAGAGTCCTGGCTCAAAGGCATTAGAAATCTGACCTAATTCTGCCCACAGATCCTCACAGTATTCACAGTAACAACACTTGTTTCTCACATTTGATAAGCCCAGAGCGACCAGCTACAGAAAAGTGTCCCTGCAACAGCTATGAACTGCCCTAAGATTTCATAAAGAAATTCAACCTGCATCCTACTGGAGAACTGCAAGGAAATAAATGGTGCCTTTTAAACTGGCATGCCTCCAAAGGGCAATAACTGAGCTTTACTCTTTCAGTTATTCACATTAAAAAAAATTTATCAGAAATGTTTATTCAACAGTGAATAAAATTCTCAAATCAGATAGGCTTTATCTGATAGTAAGGTAATGACTGACTACCAAATCACACGGCAGCAAAACATTTTTCGTGGATGTGGTAATGTGTCCTCACCTGAAAACCTCCGATTAAACAGCAGTGGGGTGGGGGGACCACAGATAAGAACAGCAAAGTCACGTAACACAGAGCAAGTCTCTTTGGTGAAAAAGAAAACCCAGCTTTTGGGCAACCACCTACAGAGTCGTGCCTCAGCTATGCCAAGGGGTCCTATGGCCTTTCAATGAATTGTCCCCCCACTGCATTAACCTGGACAGCTGAGTATGAGTATGCATTCCTGTATTTTATTTCTTTGACTCCTATTGAAGGCAGTGACAGCTTTTGCAACGCTTCTACTATTTACATAAAATTAATTTTAAAAAGGGGTTTTTGTTGGCTTATATAACTAGTATTGTGCAATTTATCGAGAAGTTTTAGTTGAGCTCACAGAAAAAGGAAAAAAACCAACTCTGCATTCTCAGGAGACATTCTTTAAAAGTTTTGAGACAATTACATGGCAGTAAAGTTTACAAGAAGCAATTTACTTTCTCTAAATTCAATATACACTAAGTTGCTGGCAATTTTCAATCCTATTGTATCATAGCTGCTTTAATGCTCTGTGGAAGTAGCAATTTCATTGCTAACCATTAATCTTCAAACATTTTTAGAAGCTCATAGGAGTAAGCCTGTAAAGTCACAGAATCAGAGAGCACAGCGATGAAATAGACTCCAAGAGCTCATATAAGCAGGATCAGCAATTCCTAAACCACTTCTGACAGATGTGTGTTTAACCTCTCCTTTGGAAACTGAGGTGGTGAAGGGACAAACACACAGCAAATCACTAACAGACACTAGAAACTTCAAACCGAGAAATATTCCAAAACATAGGTTCCTCACATGGATAAACTTCCCTGTTAATCTCACTTAAAGGGTTATCAAGGACTGGAACATGCTGCCCAGGTTAGCAGTGGAATCAGAGTCTCTCATGGTATTTAAAAGATGTGTGGATGTGGCACTTAGACATTCTATAGTGTGGACTTGGCAGTGCTGGGAAAACGATTGGACTTGATGATCTTAAAGATATTTTCCAACCTAAATAATACCATGATGAAGTTAATCCCTGATATTCTTTTTGGAGATAAGCCAAATACATCTGCAGCTGCCACTCGCCTAAAGCAATGGTATATGGAGATAAAACATCTGTATTCAGCACCACGTGCTGGGAACAGCTTGGTGACACAGGATCCACATGGAGGAAGGAGGCTGCCCCTTAACAACAGTTTCAAGGTGGCTATTTTATTACTGGGTGAACAAATGCCAACTCAACAGCTACATAAAGCTTATTCCCTTATCCAGTGCCTTTACACTGCTGCTTTAGCCCCACCATGCCTGTGCTGGGCTGTCTCCACACCCTTGGAAGATGTGAAAGGGCTCTTCAGGAAGCCCACTCTGCCCTAACTGCTTGGCGCTTTGCATGCTCCCTGAGAAAGGGCAGGGAAGGACTGGGTATGTATTTGGGACACAGAGACAGCAAGAGCCCTACAGCCTGCAAGGCAGTCCCCAAAATGACCTTCTGTTTCAGGACACCTCTTGAGAAGGCCATCATAACAACTCAGAGTCCTGTCATGTGGATCCAATTTTCCAATAGTCAGATTTTTCTGCCCAATTAATAATAAACCTCAATGTTATTGTCATCATCTTCACTATCAGCCTTGTAATTCAGCTCAGGCTCGCCAAGGTGAATCCAATGAAGAGGGATTCTATTTTATTGTTCAAATAACCAATCCAAGGAGAAGTTGGATATCACTACAGTTACACATTGCACAAATATCTGTTCCACTGCAAAATACAATTCATATTACATAAATGCATTAGCAGTATTGCATTTATATAACAGCAAAGAAAATTAAGAATGACCTTAGCAAGGAAAATAATAATCCGCTTGCTCTATCAAGCAACTAACTTTAAAACAAATTGTAGCAGCCTACAGATGCCTTTTAGTCAAAGAAGAATTGCTCATCCAAACACAAATAACTGACATTTGAGTCAGAAATTTCACTGATATGAACATTTTAATGAACATTTTGATACTGAGATATAAAGAGGCTGTAATTTTAATAAGAAAGGAAAAAAAAAAAAAGAACACTTGGGATTTGAGAAAGAAATTCCCAGTAATTAACTTATCCTTTGCTTAAGAAAAAGATTTGTTTTTTGGAAGTACATTGTGTTCTCATCCCCAACTGGTTCCACACACTGCTCCAAATGCTAAGTATCTATAGAACAGCTCCAGCTTTAAACTATGCTAATGACCAGACATCAAGATTTTTTTCTGGGCAAGAAAATAATTTCACTCTTGGACTGAGTTATCTGAAAGAGACATTGCTGTGTTTGCTATCTGGAACAGTTCAATGCAGAAGTAGAGGGCTTCAAATTAAAATAATTTTGGCAAAACCTGCCTGGCTTTTGTACGGCTTCACTTCAAGCACACTTCCATGTTGAAGCTGGATTTAGATCCCCAACATTTGCAGCAGACTGAAGAATGCCTGTTCTCTGATGCAGTGAGGATTAACCTGCTACTTTGTATGCTCATCTGACCAAGTATACAATAAAAAGAAAACACAGTTACAAAGTTACTCAAAAAAATCTGAGTGCAATTTAAACCGAGGATTACAGTACACAAAGCTCACTTGCCTGTTACACATAATAACAGTAACAAAGACAGCATGATGTCTGTTAAAGATATGCTAAATATATTCTCACAGCACAGAAAAAAATACAATTCCTCAATGGTTAAAATTCTAATTATTCTAATTCTAATTAGTGGACACCACATATCTAAAGAAAAGTAGTGGTGCTTTCTGGATTCTCCATGCTAACATCATCAGGTTTCAATACCTCAAAGACTTTGTTTCATGGGTAGTTTCTCATGCAATAGCATTTCCTTATTGCATGTGGATTATTGTAACACTTCTAGCATAAACTCAGAAGGGGGAAAAATGCATTCCACAAGGCTTGATTCTATTCCAAAGCAGAGAGGAAAAAAAACACCCACTGGCCCACTTGAATACTGAAATAGGTCCGGAGCCAAGGTGACCTGGACTTTGTCAGTGCTGAACACAAGCCTGCAACCTCCAGTGGGCTTACTGTTCCTCTTGCACCTGGGGGCAGCTTTTGGACTGCTCACTTAAACCCTCACCACACAGCTTGGCAATGGATTCCAGGGACTGAAACTTCAATGGCATTTTAGACCCAGGGGTTTAATTTGGTTTGGCTTGGTCTGAGTTTTAGACACTTGCATGCCATGAGGTTTGACAGGAGGCCCCTGCTCAGCACTGAGCTGTACCTCCCAGCCCCTCTCACTCCTCGTACTGACAACACAGCTGAGAACCAAGACTGATGATTACTGCCTGTGAGAAAAGTTTTTTTCAGTATAGCAGGTAAGCAGAATATTCACGTGTCTGATCCACAAGGAAACGAGACAATTTCTCCCAATCAGGTTCTAGCACAAACTGCTTACCCACAACATTAAACGTGCTGACAAGGTATGGGCTGAAATTAACACTGTTTCTTGTTTCACAGCCAGAGTATAGGAGTGACATACTAAACGAGAGGATGGAATTAGCAATTAGTGTCACTTGGCTTCACTGCTCAATATGCACGCATGAAGAGGCATGACAGCAGATCCAGACGGATAACACGAGGAAACAGTCGGTACATGGTGGGATCAGTATGTTGTGCAATTTAAACAAACAGTGTCTAATATCAAGCAGGATGAGTCACAAGCCTGCAGATGATCCCCAAGGCTTCTCAGCGAGCCGATGCACATCTCTGTGCTTCTTTCACGAGTGTGCAAAAATTATCTTTAAATGCAAAACTTCCTCTATTTTTTTGTGTAATATTTAATAAATCAAATAGTGGTATAGTCCTTCTTGGACATGGCATTAGGAAGTTTATTATGACATTTGACTTTACACAGGGTTTTCAGAAACAGGGCAGATCTTGCATTGTGGCTTTGTGCCAGAAAGTACAACCGCTTAGTGTTGCAGGGCAGCAGGATTTCCACTGCTAGTTCAAAGTGTGAAATTACTAGGTAGGCAGAAACACAGGCTAGGTAGAAAACTAACTCAAATGACAAGTAATAACTGGTCCTTCTTACTGATTTAAGCCCTACAAAATACAGGTCTGTGGATGGTGACACACCATTCTCATTAACTCAGACCAGCGGGGAAACAGTAAAGACATACAGTAAGGCAGAATGAGGGTCGAAAATCCCAAATTTCAAACCCTTGAACAAACAGTTCAAACTCAATTGCTCAGTCCTGTGGGGGAAAAGAAAGAAAGAAAGAAAAGAAGGGAAGGAAGGGAAGGAAGGGAAGGAAGGGAAGGAAGGGAAGGAAGGGAAGGAAGGAAGCAATACCTCCTATTTCAAAGCCTAATTAGAGGCTCCTCTAATGTATCCAGTACTTATTTCAAGGTATACATCTCTGAAGGTTTTCAGAGAAACTAGCCCATCATTACTTGAACAAGCTTGTGCTTTAGTGTGGCTTTCTGTAAAAGAGAAAGGATAATACACACATGTGAGGGTGTACATGGATTTACTCTTCATGTACCATTGTTCTGTTTTGTATCTGAGTATCATGCAAGAGATCAAAAAGAGAAAAAGTGATGAGGAATAGACATTTAAATACCCAAATTCACTGCCTTGCTTAACCATCTATGATGTGCTCCAGAGCCACGTTGCCTCAGTGTTTCACAGCATATGTTCCAAGACCACGTGGAGGAATCACTTCTTTTTGGCTGAACTGTTTACATGTGCAATATTTTACCATCCACAGAAAGACAAATATTAATGTTGGCTGTCCTAGTAGAAAACCATCTTCTGATTTTTAGCAGCAGAGATTTTAAAGGCTTTGTAAAAACCTAAGATATTCATGAAAACTGATAGATTATGCCTAGATTCATCTAGGACTGAAGTGTTTGTAACTGCTTGAAAGAGCTGGAGAAATACTACAGATTTCCTCAAAGCATGAACTCTTCTACATGCTCCATAGCTTTCGAAACTCTACAACAGACTCTCCTGGACTTACACAGATTGACACTATTTCATTTGGTCAGCTATGATATACACAAAAGAATTAACTTCAATCTGTGGTAAATGAGTATTAATCATCCTTGGACTACTCCACAGATGTACTCTCCCCCCAAAAACAGCTCATACAAAATCATGGAATGATTCTATCCTCCTTGGACACTTCACAGATGCATTCCACTAAACACAGCTCATACAAGTGTCTGTTCTAGCTATGGTACACCAGGACACTTTCTCCCTCTACAAAAAGACTGGTGGAAAACTGGGGTAACAGCATCAGGCTACAAGTTCAAAACTGTAAATGCCGATCAAGATGCA
Organism: Hylia prasina; assembly: GCA_013397195.1. NCBI lineage: Eukaryota > Metazoa > Chordata > Aves > Passeriformes > Sylviidae > Hylia > Hylia prasina. The sequence continues at coordinate 415,307 of VYXD01007338.1, forward strand.
ATTCAAAGATTTGATCTGCAATCTAGACACCATAGAAAAGGTATGGTAAGGTTGAGAGGGAGAGAGGAAATAGACAAACAAGCATATATGCATGAATATATGTTATATATGTATAACACAGGCATAAATTATACATATAAATGCATCTAATCTCTAATAACTGCCTAAAAGACCCTACTCTCCTCAAACCTACATATGATGCTGCAATTCTTTCTGAGAAAATGAATTCCCAAGTGGCTGGAAGCTCAGGGACCAGGCTCTGGTGAGCAGTATCCATCTCTGTCACTCCCCTAGACAGCACGTCAAACACAGCACATTCTGCAACCCCAAAACTTCACCGTAACTTTTATTTTCCTAACTCTGGAGTTCAGAAAACTCAAGTTCAGGTTTTCTCATGGGTTGTTCTGCCAGAATTAATAGAATCCTTGGGTTATGATGCCCAAAAAGTTTCACTGTCTTCCCTGGATAGGGAAACAGAAAGCAAGTTGTGGTCTTATGGCTTTTATCACTTATTGCCTAGTTTCTTTGTGTCTTTTAATACTAATTAATACATTTTAATGCTAAAAAGCCAGTAACAAGTGTCCAATGACACTGAAATCTGGCCATTCTTTCTTTTAGATCTAGGATGAATGAATAATCAAGTGATAAAAGAGGGAAAATTTAGATTAGGTTTTACCTCTTACCATGGCCTGCCCACAAACAGGCTGTGGTTTATACATGGTATTCCCTGCCCTGTTCAGACAGAGCAATGTGAAAAATTTGCTGTAACTAGCTGGTATTTGTAATTCAGGCTGTATGTACAGGTCATCTAGAATGTTATGCTTCTCTTCCCTGATGAATTAACTCCTAGAGGTTGGCTTCTGGTGGGAATACTCATGGTTCTGCATTCGTCATCTGTGCTAAACACTCACAGCTTTCCTAAACATCCCTGCCAGTAAACACTCACTGGAGAGCTGGAACACAAAGAAAGAATTTGCTGAAAATTTCTAATGAGACTTTGAACCAAAGAAAGTCATTTGCTTTATGTTTATGATTAGCACACTGAATTCCTGACCTGGTCAGACCTTAAGGTGGTACCACAGAGTAGATGTTAATTTGCAACAAATAATAAATCAGACTGGTCTAGTTTGACTCACCCAAACACCACAAAAAAAGGGCTGGTACTGAGGCTCTTCCCTGGGCAGTAAGCCAAGAAATTCAGTGCTGTGTCACATTCCCCTCTGCATCATCAGTCTGACTACAAATGGCTACAATCTTAGTGAAGGCTTTTCCCAAGAAATCTACATGAAATCTCGGTACAGAAACATCAGCAGATCAGAACATGTGCCCTCACTCAAGCCACTGCATTCCCTACTCATAGGTGTTTGCTTTTCAACTAAATGGATTCCCTCTGGCATACAGGGAGAGACATAGGCGAGGTTAATATTGGGACTCAATTTGTCTCACCTGTCTTCAGCCATTTAAAGATGTCCGGATTAAACCAGCTGCCCAGGCTTCCTCTCTAGTAAGTGCAAAGGGCTACATTTAGGAGCAGCTTTGATCTTTGTACTTTAGAAAGCCAGAAGACTGCTCCCATGACTTTTCTGTAGCCCTTCAAGCTTCCCAATAAGACTAGGTCTAGGATACAAAGATAACACTCTGTGCAATGATAAAAGTGCCTGATCCATCCAAGAGATCAAGACTGTGAATCTCACAAGCTACAAATTCCCAAAGAACAACTAACTTCTCAACAAGTATAACAGTTCTTAAAAAACCAAAACCAAAACAAACAAAAAACCCCAAAAAAACAAAACAAAAAAACCCCACCAAAACCAGAACATCTTTCGTAGAGGATTGAAAAAAAAACCAGAAAAAAGGACCCCAAATGAACCCAAAATCCAGGGTGGAAGGAATGGGGCAGTAAGAAGCAAGAATTTTGTATAAGACAACCCTTCCAAAAGAAAAAATCATTCATCATATTATTGCAAGCATAAGCGTGCCTTTTATCCATCATTGCTGTAGAGTGATAACACTTTCAGGCTGCTTCCCCTTTAGAGTCCCAAGAGGAAAACAGAGATTTTTGCCAAGTCGCCTGTTGCTACTTTTTATCCTGAGTGTTGCCTTTCATCATTACAGAATGGGAATTCTGCCACTGATTTCAAAGACTCTCATGATCATAATTGTAACTTAAGCTTTATATTAATGTACATGTGTTTAATTTAATTGCTTTGTTTAAAGATAAAAGAAAAAATGGATTTAAAATATCTCAACTGATTTCACTGCACATGTTCATAGTTCTGTAGTTAAAAACTTATGCAGCTTTTTCCTCCCCCCACGGGGAAACAGCAGTGTAAGAACCACACCTATCTGTGTACTGAAAATAGCTATAAAATGTTTACATTTTCTCCATTGTAATGGAAATTTCACACAGTTCTACTGTTAAACTGATTTCTCAAGTCCTTATAATCTAATGTTTTAAAGGTAATTTAATGCAAATCTGTTTGGAGAGGAGGCTAGAAGTTTAACCATCTTTAAAAAACAAGGGAAAAAATGCTTTAAGGCCACAACATTGTAGGTATAAATCAGCGCGGTTCTGTTAGTGGAGCTGCATTAATTTACATTTGCATAATTTGTTTCAAAGGCTTAGTCATTCTGAGGCAACATGTGACAATCCGAAATCAATTTTATAGAATAAGATAACGTGTCCAATTTCCCATTTACACAGACTGAAAGCAGGTGAGCAGACCATGCTTATGCGTGCAAAGGAGCATTCAGCGCATGTAGAGATTTCCCTCAACAGCAATCATCTTCAGACTGGGAGAGGCTACACACAAACATTTATTATAACTTCTTAACACAGCTCTAAGCTTGGGGTGGTGTACAGGAGTAAGTATGCTCCCCACCCTGGCTGGTGGCCAAGGGAGCAAGGATCAATCTGGGAAAATCCACACCCAGCTTGCCTGTGAGAAAAAAAGGTGATTTTATTTCCTGTAATTAGCAGATATTTGAAGTACAGACAGAGGAAAGGAAAAGTTGTCTCTTGGTCTTTTTGCTTTTTTTTTTTCAATCCTAATTCAGTATTAAGAATTTGAGCACTTTATTTTAAAAAATCTGTGGTGATCTCAGTGGGTTTACATAGTTTAACAACTTTTTCTAATCCCCAAGACTAAGACCTAAAGGATGGGTAACAAATATTCTTCTTTCAATCATAACAACACATCCATGAGGTGGCTTTTTGTTAGGGTTTGAAGGCGTGGGTGTTTGATTTTAATGTGAATAGCTAGCTTTTGCTTTACCCCATTTTTAAACCAGGCCTTCATTTTGGTATTCTGTTCAAGTCAGAAATAAATTCAAGGTGTTTCCATTACTCTTATCCTGAAGCATTCTCTTTAATTCATATTTAATAGATTGATCTACTGGACAGAAAAGAACTGCTTTGTACTTTAATGGCAGCAGCCATGAACATTAACCTGAGCCCAGGCAGATCAAGTCAAGGAAGTTTGACAAAGTTCACAACATCTGCCTAACTGTAAAAGGGCACCTTACATCTGCTCCTGCTTATGAAAACACCAGGTAGATCTTGTGAGTTTCTTGTTTCTTTCCACTCATGTAGGCTATGATGCAGTAGAACAGCATTATTTGATGTACACTAAAATACACAGCTAATGGTACAAGTGGGGCTGAAAGAACAGGATAATCTAATGATTCTAGTCACATTACTACCTGTGCATTTAAAAAATAGCTAGTTTTATTTTATTATGCATTTATTATTTTAAAAGGTTTCTTATTGTCAGACTGAGGCAGAGTACAAATAGGATGAAAATAGCACAAAATATAATTACACCAGAAAAAGATGAAGTAGTTTCAAGGGAAAAACTGCACATTTTCCATATACTCTGTTTTCAGTAGTTCAAGGGTTATTGCAAATCATCATAATGACCACCAGACCTGTATTTTCACATTACTTTAGGCACATATCAAGGTAGAGCAGGTTTAAGCAACTGGAAGTCAGTGCTTTATAAGCTCACATCAAAACTACCTTAAATCAATGCTTCTTTAAATGGTTACTTTGATGTTCAAGAACTAAATGTAGCCTGAGCTGATTCTGGCCATATCACTTCACATGGCTCCTTTGGTTATTGAAAATCATACATTTTACCTACCTGTGGACTGCTTAGATTCAGGTGAACCTGTTTATCTTTTCTCTCAGACTGTTGGTCTTCTAAGAAAATTTTACCATCTACAAGCAATGGAAATAAGATTCTAATGTCTGAACCAGCAATTATCATTTGTTCTGAAAGTTTCAAAATATTACCAGAAAACAACTGTTTTTCCAATAGTACAAGACACAGGCACCTGGTGCAACACAAGACCATATTTGCATGCATGCAAAGCACTGCAGAGTGACAGAAGTAACCCCACCAGCACTGACCTGTCTGTAATAACCACAAACTGGCAACTAAAACTACTTATCTTTTGCCTCCTCTTTAAACTAAGCTCTATTTATCTAGTTTTCTCTGGTATTTAAAAGAAGACTTACAACCAAAAGGCTCTTTTTTCTTTATTAATTCAGAGGAAATATTGAAACAAATCAGTATTCTGTTGGATAGGCACTTTCTTCGAAAAAGGGGGAGATCACCATAATTTCCTGGCCACATCACTGCCCTGTGTACAGCCTGCCTTTCAAAGTCACAAAGCCAGAAGTAACACTAATGGTCTCCAAGTTTCCACAGCTAACTTTACCCAGATCTTGCACCTTTTCTGGATGCCACTGACTCCAGGTCAGCTGAGGGAAATCTTGTGCTGAGAGTCTCACGCAGGACTCCCTCCTGGACAGCATGGCCCAAGCAGGAGAGCATTCAGTGCTATGCTGTTGTCTGGACAGAGAACATTTCCCTGAGGATCATCCCTACTGTTTTCTGACCTGACAACAGGCATAATCTAAAGGCAAAGAAAACACAGACCATTGGGCTGTTCCTGCATGCTGTGTGGGTGCTCTGAGGAGTTGAAGGAGGTGCAGACAAACCAGGTACATCTCACGATTAAGGCTGACTTGGCATCTCTCTTTACAGGGAGAACAATGGAACAAAGTTTTTAACACAATGTACTCTGAAGCCATTATAACCTTCTGCACTGGAGAATCCTTTTCCACTAAAATGGAAAAGGACTTTAAGGCTGCTGTAATCAGAAGCAACAAGAACAGAAACCACTGGGAGTCTATTTTCATTTCACAGCAGATGCAGGAGTGCTTTTATGTTGTGCTGACCCTAAGAGACATCTCCTGTACTGATCATAGGCCTCCACTCCTAATAAAGTCACAGCACCTTCCCCTAAACCTACTCAGCCTCAAAGCAAAAAGGGCATTAGCACAGTATGACTGAAAAGCAGAGAAGTCAGAAGTCATTAATCTGAGTGGTTGTACCTAAATCTTTGTTTATAGATTCTCTTCCTGGTTCTTCAGCAAGGGAGTTTTGTTGGGAGAGTTAGTTTCTTTATTCCAATTTATAATATCTACTTAAATACACAGAGATTTTACTGTACTTACAGATCCTGACTCACACAAGTAGATTCTCTCTACACAAGTAATAACTTCTTGATGTTTCCTGAGGTCCATAAACCTCATTGCTCAAGTAGCCATCATCGTTTTGGTAATAAAATTACTACAAGAGTTAAAATTATCAGTGTGAGGAAGACTTTAAAAACAATGGACCTGGACAGATAGGATAATTCTTAGAGCCAGCCCTGCTACCAGATTTTATTTAATAATTTCATGGTGATCCCTTTCAATGCAGTCATACAACAGGCGACACCTACAGATGCAAGGTCAGACACCACTCAACCACTCAGTTTGAATTCTTTTTGCTCATCAGGCCGTGGGTAAGGTTCAAGCTCAGTGATGCAGTTCACCTTTCAGTACTTCTCAGGTAGCTGGGCATGCTGCAAGACAACCCCCCTTCCTGCTAAACACCAGCACATTCTTAGACAATTCGTCATCCTGAAAAGCAGCTGAAACAAATAAACAGTCTGACTGAGAAGCAGAAAATAGTAAACTGATTATGGGTCAAATAGCAATAGGTGTTTCCGGCTCTCTGCATACTCAAAGTTCTCTACTTACCTGGGGTTTGCCAACTGCTCTAGAGGAGAAGCTGAGCTCCATCATTCATATGTTCTGTGCTCTCATGTTAGGCACTTCAGTTCCATGTGCCTATGTTTCCACACCTGTAGCATGCTCTGGCAGATCCTCAGCTGTATTCCTCAGTAATTGTTTATGTTTGTAACCTACTGCAGTGTCCTATTACCAATAGCTGACCAGCCTCCATTTATATGTCCCAAGGAGGGCTTTAGCCCAAACTGGTTTCTCCATGAAAATCTAGAAAGGGGACCTTCCATTGCATGGTGGTACTTCCAAGCTGCAGGACCTGCTACATTAGGTACATCCTTCCTCACATGGATCACCATTCCAAGGAACACTGGCTTCTCTCCCTCCCCTGCGTGGGCAGCTAAATGGCACCTGTCAGCTTTGCTGAATGATCTTGCCCTAGAAAGAAACATTTTCCTGCTTGAGAGGAGAAGGGAGCTAACTGCTAAGACCAAAACTACCCTCATCTGCTACGGCTCTAATCTTTTTCTCTGTGATACACAGGAGTTGAGAAGAATCAGAGGATTTCCTCAGTGCACTGCTCTGAAAAAAACCCATGTTCTGTTAATTAACGTGCTTCTGTGGTCAGGTATGTTTGGATTAGTTGTGCGCAGATGGAAAAAAAAGCTGTATGACATTCAGCTGCTATCTTCTATCTGATAGCACAGGATATCAGAGCCCTGCATCTCATAGCCAGTGGCAGTTATTTGTGAAAGAATGTAAGAACAAGGCAAACATACAGCAACATACACCCTACTTGTTATCCTTCTGGATTTTGGAAATCTGCGGTTTAGAGACTTAGTAAACCCAGGGGCTGCATGTCGTCTATCGGGTTAAGTAGCTCCTTGTGATCTGAGATATCCCAGCCTTTTTTTAAATTAATGACAGAAACACATAAGCACAAAAATGTTACTTAAACAAATATACCTTCTTCATGCTAGCATAGCTTTGGTATGATGGTTGTTTGCTGTGGAAGACAGTGTGAAATAATGCCTATCTGTTCTGTGTCTTAATTAAGATGAAAGCAGGAGGGCGTGAAGAAGAGGAGGGGATGAGTGATGTCTCTGTTTTCAGATGAGTTAATCTAAGACAAACCACGCATCTTCAGAATGTGATGGTAAAGAAATTGAAAACAGGTAAACAAAGTAAGAATTTTCAGATTACACTGAAGTTTGTAAGTGAATTAAATATCAGACTTAATTCAGCAGTTCAGAAAAGTTCATTGTACATTGTCTCTGGTTTTAGTTTTCTAAGGCTAAATCATCATTTCTGAGCTCCTGCAAAAAGCAAACCAGTGCCAGCACTGCTCCATGTGTCCAATTTAACTTTCTGATGGCCTTATTCCTTTTATTCAGATTCCCCTGCTGAGAGTTTTGTGCTTCACAGTCCAGACACATAGTGGCCACAGGACACCTCATCCTTTTTAGTCTGTACCCCTGCAGCCTCCCAAACCTTCATAACTCAGTGTTTTGGTCAGTACTCTGTCTTCTGCATGACCCAGCCTAGCTCTGCTCCTATCTCAGTCTGCACTCCACATCTGTCAGAACAGCTGCTTTGGCCACTTTCTCAGCCTTACCCATGCCATGCTCACCTAACACTACTTGTCTGGCACACACAACCTGCTTGCCTTGGCCTTTAACTTGGAAAGTCCATGCCAAATTAAGTTTATGCTGTCTATTCCATGAAAACCTTTTTGTACACTTCCCCCGCAACCCCCTTGTCACTTTCCTCCTAGCACTGATATGTATAATGCCTCCGTGCAGCTTGTTCTAGAAAATCCCTAAATCTATCACTTCCTCTTCCTTCAGAGCTTACTTCTCACACATGGGAAGGACAGATGCTAAGAAAGGATCTCAGTTAATAATCTGCTGTCATTTTTGTAAGTGTCTGCACATACACGAGGTTCACATCACTAGCTCAGGAGAATATATTCTCATGTCACCACTGATGGATCAATTCCAAACACATCAAAGACCTTCTGTATCAGAACAACAACAACTGAGCTGCTCTGGCACTACCAGGAATAAAAAGCCAAGTGTAAAATATGCAAGAGCTGTATACAAATTATCTTGAGAGGAGCATGAACAACAGGGACAGTTTTCTAGAGACGATCAGACAGCTTCTTAAGATTGATTATTTTTAGGTATGCCCATGAAGACACTGTTTTGAGAGACATCTGACACAGTTCTCTCTCTGGTCAGAATGGCTAACAGAAACGCTTAAATTAACTGAAACCAAGCTCAGTATAGGCTATGACATCAATACCAGTTTTTACATAGGTGACATACAGTTTCCATGATTAGTAGAATTAAAAAACATAAGAAAATCTTAATAATGAAAGGGCATGAACTTAACATTACAAATATTTAGTTTTACTGTCTCTTCAAATGGCTCAAAAAGAAGAAATTTCACATAGCCCTGTAAGATAGAGCAGCTGGCCATAAACAGTATAGAAAACTTCAAGATTTGTCCTATAGAAATTTTGGGCTAGGGTGGCTCAGATGCTAGAACTGCTCCTGTAAGTAAAAAAATAACAAGGGCGAGAATTTGGACACAATAAAAAACCCCACAAAACCTAAACGCCAAAATTATGTCTGTTATTTGCAGATTAATCCATGAAAGGTTTCCCCAGGTTCTAGGTAATGAAGCAAATCTAAACATATATGATCTAGAAATAAATGAGATCACTTTTAAAAAACCTCTAAAGTGGCTCCAAATTTATGTGATAGCTAAATGTGATAATAAATTAGCATAGGAGATGAGGCTGCCCTGAAAGAGGGGACAGATTTTGCATTGAAATTACCTTCCAATCATACTTCTTGTCCTGCAGACAATAAAACTGAGGCAGGGAAGGAGACACAGATAAACAGGAGCTAGACACAAAGATCTAAGAGTAGCTGAAAGTGGAAATAATTCTTGATGTAGGGTTTGGTACTAATTTTGTCAACAAAATCCTGCCTTGGGAATCAGGCAAGTTTGATCTTGTTGGGGGTATGGGCACCATCTCTCCTCTGTGTCCATAAAGAAGGTCTGCACACAGCTGAGATGGACTCATTTCACAGAGAAGCAGCCCACATCTTCCCACGTAATTTCATGTGGAGTAGTTTAGCAGCAAAGGAGCTGACTTTTGTTTTTCCCCTTTTTCATACACTGTAAATGCCTGACTCCTTCTTTTGGACAGGATGAAATGCAAAGCTGCTAAAATAAATAAATAACTAAATAAAGCTGTCCCCATCTCCCATCACCCACCCATTCCTGAGGGTTGACTGACTGTTTCATAATCAGGAAATGTGTGAACACTTGAGGGGTGGGGGGAAAAAAAAAAAATCTCATGAGGTTGCAAGCCTTTTCCAAAGACTTAAATACACTTGAGATAAGAATCTAAAGAGACAGGAGAGTTCCAGACATCTTGAGCTTTACCCTTCACTAGTTTCTGACTCAACTGATTTAGGTGCTCTCTTCAGAAAGAGGAAGAGAATGCACCCATGTGGACAACTGTGTTCCATTATGTGCCATGTTTCAGCTTGAAAACTATTTATTTTTTGCTGCAGAACATCTCAGTTGGCATTTCCCTGCTTCACAAATCTAATTAAAACAACCCTATAGCAAACTACATTTAAGCCAACGCAACTATGTCTGTATAGGGTTTTTTAGTATTATTATTTTTCCTCTGAACAAGCATTTACTTCTTGCCCTGCTCTCAGTATCTTCTACCTCTTTACTGAGTCAGACCCTTCTGCTCTTACTCCAGCAAAACCTTCCTCCATTACACAGAGCCCTGGAAGAGCACTGTTAGAAACTTCTTTCAGAGGTCATTCATTTATATCTCTTTTTGAACAAGCTTGAGCTATACTTTCTCTGCTCTCTACACCCCTTGGGTGCTTACGTGCCTGAGAGTTATCAGCACAATTCCCACACCAAAGTTACTAATGTGTACACATGCTCAATTCTCCCATTTGTCTCTCAACTTGACGCCCAAATAACTCAAAAATTAGCATTTTGCTTGCATCATCAAGGAGCAGAAATGCTAAGGGGCTATAGCAGCTGAAAAAAATCTGAGCAAATGCAAGAACACAGAGCAAGAGATTTTCCACAAAAGAACTTGCCCAGTAACAAATAGCTGGAAAGGGAGCAAACCAATTGGGGGCCACATGAGATGCATTACCCACCCTTTCTGCCTGACATTTCACGCCTCTAGTGTCTGAGTAAGATGCTCATTAATCCCAGGATCCCAAGTCTGGCAATTTTAGCTGAATGGGTGAATTGTCGTGAAGCTTCCCGTCAGCTGCTATTTGCAGTGACTGCACTAAGAGCTTGACATGCGCTGCATTGTTCAGGCTGGTTTTGTTCTTTTATTTTGCTTGGGCTGGCTGCCTCTTGGAACCTCTACTCTGCCTACTTCCTGAGGATTAAAGCATGTCTTCTGGGCAAGGAGACGCAGGGACCACCTGCAGATTCTGTTTATATATCCAGCCTTGTAGCCTGATTGATCTCACAATAGGACTGCATAATGTAAACACTTCATTATTCCACCGAAGGATATGTGCTCTACCACCTATGGTCCCTCCAACCAAGACTCAGTTTTAGATGGTTAAAATTTGTAAAGCCACACCAAAAGAAGCTAAACAAAGGAAAATCCATTCTAGCAACATGTTTAAGTTTTTAAGTTAGGCTAATTAAATGCAATTAAGTTGGAAACTTTAGCCTACCGCTTTACTCCAGGATTTTGCCACCAAGCCCCAGCAGTGCTCAAGTCTGATGCACTATTTCAGTGTGTCTAAAAACAACCAAAAATCAGGTTACCAACAGGATTTATTCCCACTCTGGGCATGACACACCACAAGTTCAACCTAGAGAACATTTTTCTTCACATGGGGGACTGGTGGTAGACACAGATCCACCTACAGAGAAATGGGAGCCTGAGGAGTCACCTCTCCTTAGCTGTTTTCAACATGGCACCTGCTCACTGTGCTGCCTCCTAACCTGACTCTGCAGAGGGGCAAGGGGAGAAGGCAGGGAGGACGCTTTTCTGTTCATCGCAAAACACAGAAATTAGGAGCATCGAGTCTTCTAAGTATTTCCTACATGAATTTTGTACCACTATATCCTTTTGCCATGTGAGAAACTGAGAAAGAGAGGCTGATGTCTACCTGCAGATTTTGGGAGGGCAGTCATAATCTGTACCTGAACCATCACTGAGCAGGCCTTGCTGCTTCCTACACTGAAACTTACACCACTTTCCCCCTTTGCTCAGGAACAAACACCTCCTCTTACTTAGAGCCAAAGGACAAGTCAAGGGCAGAGTCATGGCCATAACATTGCATCTCCTGAGACCTGGGTTTCAGCTCTTATGAGCATTTCAACATAATTCTTGTGGTTAACTTCACTTTGGGAATTGTTTGTTGGTTGTTTTGTTTATTTAACAGCATTAATTAAAAACTAAAGGCACACCCAGCCAAAGCAAGGCACAGTAATCTGAGGAACGACCCAAGTTCCTCAAGAGGGAGGAGAAGTTTACCCTGAATTTATCTAGGTAGATAGAAATAATACAAGAGAAATGCTGAGTACGTCAATGTCTGTAACACACTCCACACGTATCTCAGACTGCTGAAAGGATAAACCAAGCTGATACAATTTAATTCAGCTTTAAATAAAACATTTTGATTAGTAAGCAAGGCATGAACACACACAGATTGTCGGGGTATCTGCTGAATGGGGCACTTAAAGCTTCAGCACACAAAACAACCAGAAGATCTTGACTGAGTAACAGACACAAGCAAGGTAAAAAAGCACTTACTAAGGTCATTTAAAACACATCCACACTTACTTGCTTTACAGAACTAGAGCTTAATCTTTCAGCAAATTACAATAGTTTGGTGTTTACACCAAGCACCTTATCAACTGAAATGCTTTTTTTCTATTATTATTTTTCTGCTTTGGGTCACAGTACAGACCTTCAACAAGACCCTCAGTGCAACTTCAGAGAGCTGGAGTCTGGCTGAAAAATTAGTGTCATTACCTTATTGGCTAGTGCTGACCCCCATATTTATGATGGACACCACATTCACATAGAGATTAGTAAGCAGGAACAGTTTGAACTCTGACAGTTCTCTAAATCCCTGAAATAATCCTAAGAGCATTCCAGTCCTAAAAGTCGGTTCTGATCATTCCAATCTAGATTCCTAAGAAGAAAAATAAAAAGAAACTTAAGAATTTGAGTGGAGACAAGCACAGAATCTTTATAAAAGAACCTATATATAAGAAGAAAAAAAAATATTTACATTTGACAGGGAACAGATATAGTGAAGACTTTAAAACTAGCATTGGTCCAGGAAGGATTACTGCTTATAGGCTTTGATAAAAAAAAAGCAGCTTTAAAAAAAATGCTCTGGGCTAGATTTTTCTCTGAATTTCTCTTAGCAGACTTCATCCTTGGAGGTTTCTTTTCATATTCAAAATGATATAGTTTATGCTATCTTTACCAGCATCTTACTGGAGGAACAGCTTCTTACTGTGCAAATAGTTCCATGATTTTATTTGAGGAAGTCCTTACACTATGAAAACAAAAGGAAATTGGAGCTGACTCTAAATCCTTACATACAGTGAGCTGCTTCTCCAGCCTTTAAATCAATGGAAGATAAAAACTACTTGAATCAAGAGTAGGATCAATCCCTTATTTTTTAAAACCTCACCAGAAAGGGAAAGCCCAACTTCTTCCTAGGTGACAAGCCTTCACACCTGGCCTGGCCAGCTCCTGCCATTGCATGCAACTACTCATGCACCCAGTTGTTACTCACCTGTCTTGCTGCAGGAGCAAGAGAACCTGCCAGCACTGTTCAGTCACGGAGCCAAGACAGCAGCTCTCCTTGAAAACTTTGCTATCACCGTCCTCACACCACTGAACACGCTTGATGTTTGAAAAAGTGTCCATGCTGACCCCAAGGAGGAGAGTTGCTGTACAGAGGCCTCAGAGCACTCTGCAGGAGAAGCAGGCTCCCCCCTCACAGCCCAGCAGGACTCAGCAGATGAACACCATCAAGTCATTTCAGCTCCCCAGGCCTCGAGCTCTTTATCTGCCAGCAGATGGGCAAAGGTCTCCGCACCTCAGAGGAGACCAACAAGACTATGCCTTACAGTCTTCATAACACAACCCAAAACCTCCTGCAAAACAGAAATTCCTCTTAGGCAATAGGTCTGTAGAGCTTAATAGAAGTTTATTTTTTAAGAGTTGCATAGCTATAATTCAATTCATTCTGACTAATGTGTCCAGACTTGTTCCTCGTGGTCTTACGCCCAATAGCTTTTCTTTTAACCTGCTTTCCCTTTAAAAACTTTCCCACCATTTTAGGACCTGTCTTGTACTCCCTAAGCAAACAAATTCTGATTTATATTCTCTCCTAAGTTTGCAGCAGCAGAGAGTTAAAAAAAGTATTTTCTCCATCAGGCAAAGAAATCCTCACTTATCTCTTTCCCCCCTTTTTTCCCCAACAGGGAGTGCTGGCAGAGCTGGTCAGCAGAGCTGCTGTTCTCAGCCCACATGCAACACACAGCAGAAAGAGCAGTGCTGCCAGGTTGGCAGCCTCTCCTGGAACAGCATCCGTCTTACAACAGGCATCTGGAGAAATGGCTGGAAATCTAAATCTGTGGAACATCAGCTTTATTAGAGATGAAGCTAAGCTACAGGTTTGGAATCCGAACCTGAATCTGTTTCCAGATTGAAGAGCCGGGGACTTGCTTCAATGCTTTATAGAAACAAAGAGCCATGAGGTTTTGATCTGAACCAGAAAAGTCAGGTCTGTTCAGAGCCTGGCTTTTGCTTTGGGACCTGTGCCTAATCACAGCTGGCTATAGAGTGATTACTCAGCACTGCTTGTCCAGCTCATTCACATCTGTGCTGCTGTGTACACTTGGCATTCTTTAACAGTTATGTCTGTGATCAGGTAAATTGAATTTTTTTTTGCTTTTGCACAAAGGAACAAAAATGCTGGACAGCGAGTTGGGGGGATCACCTGAGACATTTCTGTTTCTAATTTCTGACATCTCCAAAGAGCCACAAGATGTAGTTGTTTTGTGCAAAAGCAGAGATCTTAAGTTACTTGAAGTAAGCAGGTACTGGTATGTACCATGCAGAGTTTTCCTTTGTTGGTGCTACCGCTTCATAGTGTTCAAAAATAACCCAAACAGGTTAGGTAGTAACCAAGATATTATCTGAGTAAATTTTACCTCAGGGGATTCATTCAGAGTCAAAAATGTTTTAGTCTGTCTGCACGAATGTGGCTCCAAGGAAGATTTTACAAGCAAACAAGTTGAACGGCACAAAAAAGCAGGCAAATGTAGAAAGGGGGGAAACGAACAGAAAGAATTGCGACACATTTTAGTAGCTATGTTTTTTAATACCTTAGCACTGATATTTGTCTGTCTTTGCAAAACGTAAAAATGCATCTGGGCTTCTGTAAAAATGACAGCTTGCTTGTTTTGGTTTTGTAAGAGGCACAGGCAGGCCCAAACAAAAATCCCAGAACCAAACACCACTTGTGGTAGGAAGAATCAAACTCCCAGAATATAAGCACTCCTTTAATTTGAGTACTTTACAATACAAATCCTCTTGTGTCTCGGGATTACACTGCTGGGCATTGTCTGACCAAAAGCCAATTTAATTTTCTAGGGCACGGATGATATTTCAGTGCTTTTGAGTTGATCTAGAGAATTTTACATCACTTACTTCTTCCACTGCCAGTTTAATAAGGAAAATAACTTAAGCCAGAGGTGTCTATGTCCCTTGGTAACCTCGATCTGCATATAGAGCCTCCTGTGCTCACAGCAGCCAGGCTTAAGTTAGAAGAGAGACAGGCAGCTCACTTTCTTCCTGCATTCTGACCCATACCCTTTCCACATCTGCAGATTCCACCTTCTTCCCATGCCATATTCAAGACCAAAACCTCAGGACACACACAGTCACACACTGTATCAGTACTCACGTACTTTAGTGTTTGAAATCCAAAGAGGCATTATGGAGAGTTACCCAGACATGTCTCTTTAAAGTAGCAGAATGGAGCAAGAAACCCACCTATGAACCCAGATTCAGTGTAACACCAGCAGATTGGGATTATATACAGGCTGTCTAATATGTGCACTGTAGCTATTATTTTCCAAGTGGAACAAAATAAAAATTAATAAACATGGAACACATTTTGGCATGACACCCCTCATATCTTCTCTTCACACATGCATGCTGATATTAATATCCTTTTCTTCACCTGCAAATTTGCACAGATGCTCATATACAGCCAGGCAAATAAGTAAGTGTGTGTGTGTCTTTGTCTATACATAATTTATAATTACTATACTGGATTGCATATATATTTTAAATGCCTTCAACATACACATAACGTATTTTTATGTATTTGTCCACAAAAGAATATATGTTTTACTATGTTTAGCTACATCTAAATGTGTCACGCTAAAAATATTTTGCCTACCGTCTCTTGTAAGTTACAGAATGTATCAAATCAAAGGAGGAAATGAGAGAAAAAGAGAGTTTTAGCATAAATCCTCCAAAAGTTTACTAGCCAACCAGGGATGAATAAAGCCATGGGATTTAAATCACCAGCTATACAGCTCTGGCTGCATTGCTTTAATTGCAAGCTGATGTTAGGCCAAAATCTTCCAGTCTCTCCACTAAGTTTAGTATTGTGCATAGGGTACACTAGCTCCTACAAGAAATGTCTGAACTGAATATGCCACCAACTCTAGAGAGACAGGAAGAAAAATTCAGAATATAATACTATCAGAATTATCTGTGGCTAGCCAGTTGCAGATAAAAATAGCTTTAAAATATCTGTTGTGGTAAGTATTGGCCAGCATGACCATGTGACCTGTTAAAAATTTTGTTAAATGCATTTCCCCAAATCAGTGATTTCAGCAGGCCTGCACCAAAGTTGGACTGTATAAACATAGTTGTGAGTCAAGCCCCAAGATGAGTTCATTGAGAGAGTGATAAAGAGAGGCGATGAAGTCAGGGCTGTAGTCAGGGAGTTGTCCCAGAGGGTCCTAGATGGGTGGTGTGAGCTCAAATGAAGCTCTGGAGAAGGTGAAGAGGGGAGCAGCATGAGAGATCAGCAGCCCAGAGCTCCCTCCCTGACCCTGCTTTGGTCAGCAACAGTCCCAGCCTGTGAGCAGGACCCCAATCCCTGCCCAGCTGGGACATTGGCACCATTCTAGGACACTGGTCCAGGCTGTTTGGGGAAGTGCTGTAAATATCCCCTATTGTATAGATGAGGAAACAAAGTCTGCAAGAACAAAATGCTTTACCATGGGGACAGGAAATGTAAAGATTAAAAGAAAAAGGCCACCTCGTTACCTTAGGTCAAGATTTTCAGGTACTGAGAAGACCACTGGGTGCCTGCTCTTAGCAGGAAAGGAAGGGACCTTCAGAAGTCCACGAGAAATCATACATGCCAGTTAAGCACCCCATAGTGAGGTAATTTACTAGGTGTATTCCTCTGTACCTGTTCCTAAAGGCCTCTGAATATCTCCCATTGCCAAACCTGCTCCAGGGCATCAATGCAGTTCATTCTTTTTGGTAGGTGCATTTGCAAATTCTGCATTCACTTCAAGTCCTAGCTTTCTTTCAAATGGGTTATCTTCCCCCAGGGGTTGGTTTTGTATCCCTTCAGAACATGAAAAACAATGAACTTATGAGCAGAGGGAAGGAGGACCAAAAAGGAGAAAACAACCCAGCTCTCTTGAACTACACAAATTAATTTCTTCATTGCCTAAAATGTGCTTGCCCTCTTAAACTCTTAACCCATCAGTCATTTCTGTCCCTGAGGAATAATTAGGCTGGGAATTTCTCTATATCAAGGAGACCATGCTTTTGTTGTTTTTAATTTTTCATGATATCTAAAAGGGTGGTGAATTCATGGTTGTTTATCTGAACAGAAACAGAATAGCAAGATCAGAGCAATGGGTGCAGAAAGCAATGTGTATGGACCACTGTCTATGTATTCATTATCTCGCCCTTTTTCAGAGGAAAGCATCCTGAGACAAACCCATTTACCTGAATATGAGCCACAGAGTCATCCCCTAGCAGAAGTGAAGCTACTCTACATCTTCACCCAGGGAAACAACATACACTTACAGAAAGCAGGGCTCTAATTTCTACCGCATCCATCATGCTACCTGCAAGGGAAACAGTGCTAAAATAGAAACATGCTTCCCAGAGAGGGGAGTATCTTGGTGTGAACTGGAGCTATGCACTCCCAGGGGAAGCAGCCTCACTTGAAGATTAGAGCAGGGCATTGAAATCTTCTGCAAAGCAAAATACCATTGCTCTGTCAGAGTGGGAAACTCTAGTGGTGGCTATACCCCGTTAAGATAGACAACATACAGACATTGTCAATGTCCTGGGCATTCTCCTTAAAGCTGAAGGACCCAGAAAGGATATCTGCATTCCTACTTTGTTCTCAATACTTCTGTAACAAAGAAACAGTACCTAAAAGTAATACTAAACCTGGAAAGGCTTTGGGTCCCCAAGCAGCCTGTGGAAGATGCTCAAATAGAGTTACAACAAGGTTGGCTCCTTTTCTCTCACAAAGACTATCTGTCCATCAAAACCCTCTTACTTCTGCCTCTCAATCCAAACAAAGCTTTCAGGAACACTGATAGAGGAGGTCCAGTGGCACAGATCCTTCCAGCACCTGCATTGGTCCCAGACAACAGCGTTGCAGGGGCAGCGATGCTCTCAAAATCTCCCTCCCAGCTGAGGCTCAACAACAACCTTCACAGAGGCAGAATGTCCTCAACTGATTTGAAAAAGCATAGGTTTGTTGTCAAGGACGGCTGTCAGGCAGGAGAGTCTGCAGGTGAATTAGACCTCCTATACTTACAAAGCCTCGGCATGAACAGCTTCATTCTCCTGGGATAAAGTTAAATAGGTGCTGGCTTCTGTTTGTAAATATGTCCAAGGTGGTTTACCTGAACAGTATTCATGTCAACAGAGTTTTATCACCTTTAAATTGTTTTTGTTTCATTTGTCTACTCATAAGCCATTCCAGGGAATGGTTTATGGTTTACTTAAAGCCCAGTAGTACTGGGATAAGTTGTACAGCATTGCTCTTTTGCATTTCTTTGATCAGCTTTATCTAGAGCACAGAACCAGGCAGGTCTGCCTAGCTTTGAGCAAAGGTAACAGAAAACTCTTTTCTCCAGTCTCTGACTGAGAGAGCGACAAGGCCAGTAAACACCTTATTATGCAGTTATTTGAAAATACTTCCAGGTTACTTTTGCAAAAGATGCATCCTGAAAATGCTAGCCCAAATAAAGTTACAGCTGAATCTGATATATTTTTGAGCCAAAAATATTTATTGCAAATGGCATTTTGTAGAAAAAGACTGAGGAGTTTTTCTCTGTTGCTACTGCACTAAGCTTAAATGCTGTGTTGAACTACAAAATATTTCAGAAAGAGTGAATCTCCTGGTCTTTGTTTGGCCATCTCTGGAGATGAAGGGTTCAGCACTGTTCTGAAAATTTTTGATTACCAAGTGACCTCAACTACAGAGAAATATGAAAAAAAATCTTTCTCAAGTATTTCCCACTTCCCCATCCCCGCAGGTCTTTTCTTGGTCTTCTCGGCCCCATCCTTTTTTCAACTTTCTTTGGATGTGATTTGCAGCAGTAAAGCTTTCTTCACCCACATAAAAAAACGAGACTTAGCCCTCTGTTTACTGCTCCTACCTTTTTTTTTTTTATATTCCAAGGCCACCTTAATCCTTTTGGCCAAAACACCACCCTAGGAAGGCCTCTGAAGTCAGCTTCCTGCTGATCTGAAATCCTTGACCTCCACACTCTTTCTCCCACCCCAAGCCCCCTTTCATAGTCCTGGTGCAGCACTTCTTTTTCCAAGGTGCATCCATTTCCACTTGCTTGTACCCAAGTGCAAGGCTGTTTCACAAGGGGTCTTGGTAACTACGCACCTTGTCCTCCTTAAAGTAAAGCCACAGTTTCCTGTGTTACCCTGCACACATGCAGACCACACAACAGCTGTCTCATCTTTTTGGAAACAATCAGTTTATTTTTAATTTAGACTAGGTATCTAAGCCAGAATAGGTCACTGGAGCAACAGCTATGATGTCCCAAAGAAATCAAGCTGTAGCCTACAATCGTTCTGACTCAGCGAGCAGTAAACAGTGGAGCTACTGCTTGTGTGAGGGAAATGTGTTTGCTACAAATACAGCCCCTTTTGTATGTCAGGCATATTTTACTAACACTCACTGTGGAAATTCATAGTCTCACACAGCCATTCCCAGTAAACACTGCTCTTCACTCACTGGCTTATCTGCACAGTCATCTTTTTTTTGTTTTAAAATTTCATTAGTAACAGAGAAGGAAATTTTGGAACACTTCATGTCATAGCGAAAATAAAATTACCTGCTCCTGAACCAAAATTCTGAAATTTTCCAGAATAGTTTAAATAAATGTCCTTTAATTTTGAGGAATTTTTTTCCCTTCTTGGAAAATTCCTTGAAAGTTATTCCATTTTGGAGGTTACCAAAAGGAAAAAAATTCAGTGAGCTTTCTATTCTCCTCTCACTGAAGTATAGGCCAGGCACACTCCAGTTATGGTTAGTGTTTCTCTGTGCCAATTGCTCCACACGACAGATCTTAGACAATCTCTTCTGTCCTTACAGAGCATCAACTTACATTCTTAGGCAGAAAAAAACCCAGATTAAAAGGGATTAGAAAAAGGTTACATGAAGACAACTTTTACGGATCTCACAAGATTTTTTTTTCATAATAGTCTAACTCCATTAAGAAAAAAAAAAATCCATTTGTAAGTGGTTTTGTCAATGGTGGGAGTTGGCAAGGAAGACAAGGAGCTCAGCTTTAGCCAGGTTACACAATAACTTACTACTATTTGTGGCTGGCTCCCAAAGGGCCAAAGAAATTAACTCGTGGTTAGTTAAATAATGGTTTTATTAAAACAATGATCAGATCAAATAACTGGCATGTATGTGCAGGAAGTCTTTCAAAATACTCAGGTCCTGCAAAAGAGTCAGATCAAGAAAATATATTTTAAATATCTGATCCCTGAAGTAACTGAGACCTGTAAAAACTGGATGGCTTAAAAAGAAAAAGGTTTTTTTAAACCTTAATGCCAACATTCTCTCCAAAGAATAACACAGTTCTCTACTTTCAGTGTTTTCTCTTCATGCAGATGTTTTCATTCCCTTGTTACAGCAGAGAATTTTTTTTCCCATAACCACAGCTCTCTTTTGACATTTTATTTTTAAAAAGAGAAATAAATGAAAGCGATCTAAAGCTATGTTGTTTCACATCCCCCAGCTGATTTGTCCACTGAAAGGAGCAAGTAACTGGAAAAGAGGCACGCTGACTGAAGAACAAGCCCTTCAGATACCCCACAAGTTGCAGAGAACTGCAGCTGAGCACCACAGCTCCTGAGGGTACCTAGTCCCCTTTTTGGGGGGGTTCAGGAGCCACCTTTGCACATCCACATCCTGAGGGGAGAAGAGCAAATTCAGTTCCAATATATTGTGCTGAATCTGGATGATGAGACAGGACAGAGAGCACCATGGCTCCCTCATTCCATGCCTGCTGCAAGAAGCACTGCCCTGGGCTCAGTGGCTGCAGAGTCAAGCCTACAGTGAAATTGCTCTGAGCAAAGTTACCAGCTCTGGTATGAGAGGATCGCGGCACACAGAGCAGACTGCTCCCAAAAAGGGCCAAATTACCTCACAGGGTTCAAATGGAGTGTGCAAAGGCAGGGCGCCTGCAGGCAGCTTTTGGCCTTTTCTCTGTGCTTCTGATCCATGAGACTACTTGCCCAGTGGAGGCTTTGTGACCTGTGGGCTTTAAGGGAGGAGCTTGAGGTCCTGAGAGCGGTTTATACAAAGCACAGCACAAATAGATGCTGTCAGCAACGTAACGTGTGTTCAAAAGAGAACAATATAAAGAGTGCCTGGCTTCTTCTGAGCTTTCTTAAGTGTAAACAATGCACTCTCCTGTGGCAGATATCCATCTAAAGGTGAACTGCTGCCCCTAATCTGTGCTTGCTTCTATCAGTTTCCATTATATTCAGGTAGTGGTGAGCACTGCCTTTTGGGTGGGTATAGAGTACCTGGTGAGCTTTTTGGATGAAGGGCAGGTAAAAACTTGCTACGTCTTGTATCCAAGATTCGAGTATTTACCTGTTGGAGCCCTGCATATTAAGGCCCACGCGTTTACACTGCAACTCAACATGGAATTTTAATGAATTCACGGACTCCGAAGGCCCCCGCCCACCTCTTTTCAAACAACTGAAATCCTCTGCATTCCTCTCAGCTGTACCTGCTCAGCATGCAATGGCAGCTGATCAGACTGGGAACAAACAGGCCTGCCACTGAACACTGAGGAAGTGACAGATATTTTCAGATGCCAACTCAGCCATCTCTCTATGTAGAAAATGTCCCTCCTCTCCCAAAGAGGAGATCTGAAATTAACTCAGAATTCTCCCCTTCCATCATAGGCCTTTTATGGCAGTAAGTTATACAGCACCACAAGCCAGGCTTGATCCCTTTCATCTTCCTGTTGAAGAAACCACCCTTGCTCAAACAAAGAATGTGGTGAACATAATCAATCGCTTATCTAAACAAAAAATGAAAACCAGCAGTGAGGTAGATCTTTGCAGAGCCTTGACAAGATTTATCATGCTGCACGTCGTCCACATCCAAGGGAAGAGGGGTGCAAATGGAAGCTAATTCCCAGCACGTGTCAGAATCTGATTTTGTAACTGATCTTGTAAATCTACAAGTATAAAACACTGTTTTAACCCATGAAGAAGGGCTATGCTGCCAGCAGGTAGAGAGATAGAGGTAGAAATATTTCATATCCCAGTATGCCAAAATGTGGTGAAATACTGAAAAGATAAATTCTAGATATTATCAGTCTCTCATGTTATCTTGACAGCTACTACTGGAAAGGAAAAAAAAGATGTCCTGTGAGGGAGAGAGGACAGCAGAGAAGAGGAATGGCTACAGTACTAAAGCTGACTTATCTTTATCTAGCTCTAGCTGGAGCCCAAGGAACTCATCTCCATTGGCAACAGTAGTACATCTTCTCATGCCAAGACATCCTGAGTGAATTGGTCTGACAAATCCCATAACAGGTAAGATTATTTCAATTAGGACAAGATCTGACATTTCAAAGCAGGGTTCTTAAAAATACAGCTGCCAATGACAGTCTCTATCAAATTTTGGATTAAGAAACACTGGACAGGTCTGTGCTCTTCTAAATCCCAGGATCAGCAACAAAGGAGAATGAAGAGGGTGAGTAATGCATGCAAATGGCTGCATTCATATTGGAACACAAATCAGAAATGCCTGTCATTAAAGAAATACCTCGGTTTGTATCCCACCCTAGGATTCAGACTGGATAACACACTATAACATACCATAGCAACATTTATACCTGTCCAAACTGAAAATAACCTGCTTGCCATACTCCAGGATCTGGATGGCTGTTTCACTGACACACACAGAGCACTGGAGACATTCAGTTGTAGCAGCATTTTCTTCCTCATCAGCTATCCCAGACTGGTGAACCCCACAGTTAGAGGCAAAATTCTTTTGGCAAGGGCCTCGCATTTGCTTTTACTTGTTGCAACTAATCTCAAACTTACTTCTCTGCGTCTTTCATTTGATGTCTTTTGTTGTCCAGTTATTTAGTCCTTCTAGCATTACCTCCCAACTCTGTTGCAGCTAGTTTCACTAACACACTTCCATTTTCTAGGCAACAGTCTCTAGTAAAATTAGCACAGACGACTGGTCCCAAAAAATCAGGCATTAGGAAGAGCTTTCAGTAACAACTTCCCTCCACTCAGAAAGGTCTCTTTTCACTGAAATCTGCCCTTTAGCTTACCTATTAGTCACAATTTTACTGGCATTACTCAGCATGTCTCTCAGTTTCACATACTACACAACACTAGGAGCTAAGCAAAGAGGACTGTATTTCCAGGACTAGAAACACCAGTGCTTTTATCAGTGACTAAGTTTACCTAGATCATGCTTGATCTGGCCTCTTGCATTTTCTTTCATTTTTCTGCTACCTTATGTCCTATTCTTACTTTCAAAAGAGTAGAACAGTTGCTATGAATAGCCTGCACTCCAACAGGGCTGTGCTTGCCTGTTTGTCAAAGACTCACATTCTGCAATTGAACAGGGTCTTCTTTCCTCTGTTAAGTCTTATTAAAAACAGTGTTCTT
The DNA here is from genome assembly GCA_013397195.1 of Hylia prasina. Lineage (NCBI taxonomy): Eukaryota > Metazoa > Chordata > Aves > Passeriformes > Sylviidae > Hylia > Hylia prasina. Next base: position 438,682 of record VYXD01007338.1, read on the forward strand.
GAGCCTGCAATTTTATGGGCCAGCTCCTTCCAGATACCAAGATGACAATGATCCAGACATTCTCCAATATTTGACTTGAGCTGTTTCTCTTTGGCAGAAGACACTTCAATTTCCAGGTTTTCATAGCCACTAAAAACCTGCTATGCCTGAATATTCAGAATCAGTATCCTGACTGAAACAGAAACAAAGCATCTGATAAATTGTTGGGCCATAACAAACTACTTTTTTCCCTTTTATTTATGTGGCTGAAGGACCTTTTGCTATTTGTTTTAATTTTGTAGAGTCAAACTCATCTTGTATCATGCCAATTCTCATTTTACCCATATATTTCCTGACCTCCTACATGTGGCTTTCTTTGATGATCTGTTCTTTTTTCTACTCCTTATTCAGGCATATCTGATAACTTTTCTTCCATGTTTTTCACTTCACAAGATATGCCATCCATCTGGAGCTGAAAAGTTAAGCTTTAGATCTGCACTTGTGTACCCTTCATTTTAATTGAAACTGAAATCCCTCAAAGCAAGGTTACTTTCTACCTCATTCTACAACTTAGTGTTAGATCTAAAAAAGTATTGCTTTTTGCTGTTTCAGTGACTGGTAAGGAACTCTGTTGGTTATTGCATTCAGAAATGTCTGAATTTAGCTATTTGTTCCCCTCTATAATCCAGGAAGTCAAAGCTCCCCATAATGACAGACCTCTAACAAGCAAGATCTGTATCTACCAAATCCAGTTCTTGAGGTCATTGGCAGATATACCACATGTCCTCAGCAATCAGACTTCCCCAGAATACCTTTGGCTCTATTAGGTTGGTTATTTAACTCATTATCTCTCCTTATTTACCTCATTAAAGGCTTACAGTAACGTTAGACTGTTTACTTCTGTCTTTCACAAGTCAGGTATGCTCCAGTACCTGCACTCCAGCTATTCCTTCCCTTCCTCACCTTCTCCTTCAGTAACTGATTCCAAATATACAAACACACACATAGCCCCCTGCCCAACCTCCTTTGTCATGTCCTTAAATACTCATTTGAACTCCTCCCACCATTTCCAGGTGAGACTGCAGTCCAGTGATTTACTGCCACTGTACATATGCTCAGCGATATGTCATACCCAAAAATTTATGTGAAACACCTCCTCAACCAGCAACCATCTTAGTTATCTCCACAACTGTTTTGCCATCTTTGTTGCACCTCAGTAGTTACCTTCATCTATCATTCCTTGACAGAGTTTTTTACAAAAAATAATTTTAAAAAAGGAATGCTTCTCTTCCCCCCACCTCTGACATCCAAATTTTAATTCCATAGAATCTCTTCCCGCCCCTGGCTCTTGGGTATTCAAGCTCATTTCTTACCTAGTAAATCCTTAGCTTCCCATTTAGGTGTGATGTTGTCCACAGATCGATTCTGCCATATCAAACTGCAATGAATTTTGGCCAGACTTTATTTCTATTAATCTACTTATTTTTCAAAAAAAATATAGGTACTAGCTATTCATATTTTGATCTCTGCCTCGGTACTTTATTGTCTTCCTCAGTCTTCCCAGGTATTAGCAAAATGAAATACAAACTGCCCAGAAAGAGAATTCTTTTGTGTTGTGACCTAATAGATACAGTCCAGGCTGACTGGGATATCTTCCCAGAGGGATATTTTTTACATAATATCCTTAAGCTACAGTCTTCCTTATTCCTACTTTAAATCAAATATAAAAGTATTCAAACTCTATCAACTTTCTTCCTTTAACACAAATAAAAATAACTGTGTTTGGCAAACAGGTTGTCTACTTTCATTCTCTCTGCTGGAATTTCACCTTACGGGAGCTCATGCAAGCCATTTTTTACTGGCTTTGGTTAATGTAAGTTCAAATAAACTCAACACTCAAAGCCAAACTTTCAAAAGGTGTCGTATATTTTGCCTGCTTTGAACTCCAGGATTTTGCAGGCTTTCCCTGTAGATCTGCCAAGGTTAGCAGAGTTCAGAGAACCTAGCCCAAATTGCAAGGCTGCAATAAAACCTGATATGGAGATTCATCTAATTTAAATGTTTTATGACAATTGCCTTATCCAGTTACCTCCTTGGTCCTTCTAACATCCTGAAGAAAAGCAACAGGAATGGATTTTCCAATAATGTCATCTGCAGAAAACTGTGTTGGGACTTTTAAAGAGCTGCATGTTACAGGCCTGTTGCTGCTGTAGCCATCCCTCATTCTTTTTTACAAGGAATTGCTGCTGTTCAATATGAGCCACAAGTCAGATTCTGAATTTTAGCTCTTTGAATTCTCAGCGTGAGTCAGTTTCATACCTGCTCTAACAACATTGTTTCCAACACAGGTCTGACCACTCCCTCTACATCCAAAGCCATATTGGAACATGGAATCTTGCTCACGTGGCTGGCCTCATGGCATGCTGACATCATTCAACAGGTCAGTCACCTCATAAAATCAAACGATGATCGAATTTTTTCCCAAACAAGTCTAAATTAATTACACTATTCCTGGACTGACTGCAGGTTAGAGGTCAAGAAGTGACACATGCTATACACATTAAAAAAAAAATTCTCTCAAAGCTCTACACTGAAAAGAAAGATGGAGTTCATTTACAGGTTATGTCCCACATCTGACTGAAAACAAAGAGAAGTACAAACCATAATCAGAAGGGTTGCTAAGGATGCATGCATACATACAATTAGTATTTCTTCCTTGTCCTCACCTTCCTGTGTTCTGTACTGGCCATCTTTGTCTACATATTGACCTGGCCTACAGGTACAACCGGACTGGCCGTATTATGTACTTCATTAATAACAAATTATAAAAGGGCTGAATGAAGAATAAAATTAATTTATCATTTACTACAAAAATATTACTCTTGGAAATATTAAAAAAAAGGCGGAAGCTGAAAGGGCCATAACATGTGACTGCCTAGATAATTCTGCAATATAGATATAGGTATTTCAGATGTGCTCTGTTCCAGGCAATTTAGTCAGAATCACAGGGATTACATCTTTACCTTGCGTCTGTGTCCACAAAGCAAAGACAGTACTGGCTGATTGTCTAAAGTAACATCCTAGCCCGTCAATCTGCCCATTGTATCCTCAGTAAAATTGAAGCTAGAGAGCCTCAAAAAGCCCTGTGCTACTACTGAGATCTCTGTTTCCAGGTGGCATCCCTGCCACACAGCAGGATCGCTTTGCCCTCTGCACCATTTAACAAGAACAAAACAAGTAAAGAGGACAGGAAAACACCAAGATACTTGGTTGATCAAATGGCAGGCCACTGCCACCAACACATTTGCTGATCTCTTTAAAATTAAGGTGGGTGAGTAGCAAAAGAAAACAAGGAATAAAGTGTCCTGTTGGAAACACTGGAACACAGACAGTTTTAGATGTGTGTTGAGAGAAGTTGAGGCCCTTTGCTAGGTTCTTAGGTATGGACGTATGTGAACTGAGAAAGTATGTAGAAATCCTCTTTTAAAGGTGCACTGACTTTGCCAATCCACTGACCTCCCGAGCCTTTCCGTGAGACATACTTGCTCACTCTCGCTTCTCCTCGCAGATTAGTCCTGTCTGCTCCCAGGCGCCTACTCTCTCTTTCTCTAATGTGATTAAATAAGCTCCCTGTCTCTCCGGGCTTGTGCAACCGCCTCTCGCTTAGTCACCTAAGCGCTCTACAACACCCCAAAGGAGTGGAGTCAGCTGAAACAGGAGCGTTCCCAGCTCTAACATGTAAAGTACTTGCACTCAGTGCTAAATAAACTTGGAAAAATGTTCACAATGCAGCTGTGCGCACAAGATGCTGCAACCTCAGGGCAAGAATAATTATACACAAACAAGATACTTAGGATTTATGTTCCCCTCAAATAAAAATGTGCGCTGCTCATGCCAATCTCAGCACTTCACGGTATGCCTTGCATTCTGAGGCAGAGGAACAGATTCTCTTTTAGGGTTAAGAGATTAGATACCATCATTGCTCTATTTTCCAATAAACTTTAAGAATTGTGGGTACACATTGATAGGCTTTTCACCATACAAGAATGAGGATTCATGGGAGGTCTTTTAAATGCCCTGCTTTGTTAATGGTATTTATTCAGGCAATTTTCTATTGGCAGATGTTGATGATTCCTTTTCAGAAGTTACAGGGTTAAAGCTTGAAGACCACAGGAATACCAGACCAAAACAAAACTGAGGAAGTTTCAGAAAAAGAAACAAGTACTTCCAGACCATTCCAAGCAAAGATTTATCTAACTTGCTCCTTAAATTCTCTCATGAGGGAGAGCGCCAACTGCTTGTGCAAGTAGCCTGTTGCAATGCTTATGCATCTCTCAGTAGATGACTACTCCTAACAGCCAACGTCAATTAAATCTGTTGCTAACAAAGTCAATCTCTGCTTCTCAGTGAACACAGCTAAAGACTGATCACTGTCTTCTTCATAGTGACTTTTAAATCATGGTCATATTTATCTTCTCTTCCTAAGGGGGAAAAACCCCTAAAGCCAGTTCTCTGATCTTTTTTTTTTTTTTAAAACCTCTCAACACACTCCTTGTCTTTGGATCAGTAAGTGTTTGAATGTGCCACATCCATGGGCAATGCCAAAAAAATCAAAGAAACCTGTGCACAGAAGTCCTGTCTGCAATGGGCCTGAGATCTCTCAAGAGTCATTCTCTTGAACCAGACTCGGCAGTGAACATATGCAGTGATATTTCATTATACTTCCATGCTCCAACAAACCCTACTCAAAAAATCAAGAGAGACTCCCTTGAAGTTGTTTTCATTCCTACTTAGTTCTGCAGTGGAACCTGAAATGATTTGACTTACAGAGTTGAAAGGAAACTTTGCAAGCTTTGTTAAAGTTGCTGCAAACAAAGAAAACTCAACAAACAACTTCAGGAGTACTTTAGTAAGCAACTGCTAGCTGGTTGGAATGCAAGTTACACCACGTTAGACCCACTTCATATTTTGCCCCAAGGAACCAGCAAGCTGGGTGGGAGACCAACAGGCATTCCCACCAGCCTGTCAGGCTGGACAAGCTGCAAGAACAAGCAGTCAGTCTGATATTTTTGCCTTCCCTTTCTTGACCTCAACTGTAGAGAAGAAAAAGTTAATGGAGGTTTCAACCATTGTATTCAGGTCAAGTTCTGTTAAAATTATAAGGAGAAAAGGTTCAAGAGTTCACAATTTTCTTAGCTATATAACGAGTACAGAATTTACATTCATCTGCTTAGAAGACTTACACAAGGCTATGCAAGTGATATGTGAGCAGTAACTGGCTCTTCACAGGAGACTTCTGGAATCAAAGGAGAGAAGCATGTTGCTAACAACTCTATCTCATTTTTAATATTCTGTCTGCAGGTGGCCACTCTCTCCATGATTCAGTCCTGTTCCTTGTCATACTCTGCTACATGAAAAAAAAAAAAAGATAAAATAAATATATTAAGAAAAAATAAGTTAAAAAAATAAGTAATAAGAAAAGAAAAAAAAGTATATTAAAGTATATTAACCAAGCATGGAAAAAAGATGCTAGCCCCAAATCCCATGGCATGGAGGAAAATGTTATTTTTTGCTGCTGGCAATTTTCTTTGGGTTGGCAGAACATGTCATTTTGACTGTGAAAATGAGCACATGTACTGAGCTCTGTGAGCTCATCATGGTATCCTTGCCAATGCCAACTAGTAGCAATTCAGAGCTCAACTAGTTATTGAAAACCAATCCATTACAGTAATCAGGTACCAGACAATTTAAACCCTAGCGAGAACTGGTCTTTAGAAATTGTCTTTAGAAATGACAACATTTTTGCTTGTTTCAGAGGCTCAGCTGGGCACATGGAAAAGATATTGTCTTCCAGTGGCCCATTTTGCAATTGATTAGAAAGTAAGTCCTTTGTGTTTGAATCAGGGTGGGGAAAATATTTTGAGACTGCAATTTGATCTGAGTGTTGCTTTTACTTGCGGTTTGGCAAAAGACTCTGAAATGCTGTTAAATCAAAAAGGCAAAGAAAACCTGCAATTGCCATGTCTCTGCTTATAAAAAAACATTTTAAAATAACCACATGCATCATTCACTACACAGATGCCACATTCTTCCCTACCCTTATTTAATAGCTAGCTGTCAATCTACGTTGAAGAGCAGTTACCTGACATTACCATAATAATGCTTCAAAGCTTCATATTAAAGATGGGTATCTACCTAGGCAAGCCCATAGGGGTAAAGAAAAAAAAAAAAAAAGAGCCTTTTTCTCTCTAGAGTTGCAAAAATGCATTTCTCTAAGAGATGATAGAGTGCAACCAGGTGGGAATGACAATCACAGATACTCCTGACTTCTCTTTACTGTAATTAAGCAGAGATCAACAAATCTGTATCTACATAAGATAGGTTTCTCACCTCTATTTCTATTAACTGTGGTAGAGAGGAAACTAAATGTGAACTGAGACCTCTAGCTATTAGCATAACATAAACACTTTTTCCATCTTCCAGGATAAGCATAATGCTTCTCAGGACAGCTCATGTACAACCACTTTGATGTTTAGTCATTCTCAAAGCGCGCTCCTTTCACATGCTCCTGCTGTGAGCAAACACTACAATGAAAAGTTGCCTGTGTCACAGGTTTGGGAGATGGTGCCTTGTGTATGAGCCAAAAAACCTCAAAATCTTTTAAACTAATTTAATTTGATATTGAGTAGGGGAACTGGAGCTGACATTTAAAATCACTGTTTTCTGAGCAGGATTAGAGGGAGGTGGCAGGAGCCAAAGACTGGCTGAACATCTGAGACACACAGCTGACTCCTTTAAGTGTGAGGAAAGGTGAGAAATCAAAATATGGAAATCCTGTAAAAAAGGACCCAGGCGCTTAGGTGAAAGAAAAGTACAATTAAGCAAGGGCTTACCAATATATAGAGAACCTTTCATTCCCTCTGCAACAGAGTAGGGAAGCTCAGGACCTGAGAGTAGTCAGAGAGCAGAAGGCAACAGCTGCTTCTCAGGAGAATTCCCGACACCAAACACAGAGCAAGCGCTGAGCATATCCCCCCTTCTTCCAGCATGTATTGAGACTCCAGTGGCTGAGTCCCAGAGCATAAACTTTCCTTAGAAGTCCCTGTCAAGCAGTGCATTGACACCAGCCTCCACGCCCTGCAGATCCCTCATGCAGCCTCCTGTTGAATAGGTCTTCCACATCTCAGCTTTCCACTTAACAGAAGTTAAATGTCACAGGAATGTAGCTGTGCCAGTCTTCCATCTTGTGAGAGAAGATTGCACAGACCTCTGACACACGAGACTACACAAAGGGAAGCCATTAGGAAATGGTACAAAACCCCAAGTGTCCATTAGAGAAAAAGGAAGGGTAAAGACAAATTTCCTTCACGAACTCCCTCCCTCCCAAGAGACAGAGAAACTCTGTCACTTGCACTGTTCATCATGAGACGAATACGCTCCTGTGAACCATCTTCTAGTAGCTCTCCATGCTAGGATTTGTCACCCTAGTGAATATCCTTCAACTTTTCTTTCTCTGAACACAGACAAAACATCACGCAAGGATGGACAGAAGTTATATTTCCCAGTGCCTTCCCCCTGTAGCTTACACAGCTGGTAAAATCACCTACATGAGAGCAATGGCACCTGCTCAGCACTCTGAGACACAGGATCCATTCAAGGCAGGGAAGATCCTTATTCAAGCACAGAACTGTTGTGGGCAAGGCAGAGTATTCATAAATTTGTATGCAATGATGTTTACTCTGATACCATTGGATTGCTTCATACCAGCGTTTTGACTGAAACAAGATGAGATAATGGGAACCCTGACTGTTGGAAGCCAGCTTGGTTTCAGTTTGAATGTATTTATTTAAGCCTTCACAAGGTTTCCTATTGACTCTGAACATAAAAGAAGATAAGTCAATGAAGAAAGAGAGCCTCAAGAGCTCAGAATGGTATTTGTGAGGTCATGCCATGACAGGAGAAAAAACAAACACCACAACAGTTTTGGATACCATGAGCTTCTTTCAAAGCAGTTCACTTTGCATCCCTGTTTCCCTCTTACTCTGAAAGAGGGTTCCCCTGAAGTAGAAGAATGGGGAAGAGGGGGCAGAACAGTTTAATAAAGCAAAGAAACTATTTTTAATTCTTCACACTGAGTTTTCAATTAGCAGACAGAAAAGCTTCTACATTTGGAAAACCCAAAAGTACACAACTTTTGCTGTGAATCAGCACAAGACCCATCACAGAAAAACACACAAGTATGTGTGTTTGTGTACATGTTCATGCATGCATGAGCATGTACACAAACACACATACTTGTTCACGTATGCACATGCCCAGAGGCAGTGACTATCACTCTTTCTAGGGGAGTTTCATCTGTGCTTTAGAGAACAGCACTTATCTGTAAGAACATCCGCTTTTGAATCGGTTTTCAATTACTGGATCTGAAATAATAACAGGCCTCAGCAGCAAATCTGAGTTTTGGTTCAGTCCTCTCCTGGGCCTGACCACTAAAGGTGCTGTTTCTGGGCTTTTCTTGGATCTGTCATAGATCAAATTGTGTCACTGTTAGCGCATGAAGCCTGTGGACCAAAACAGTAACACAGCTATGAAGAACTAAGTTCTTCAGTCACAAAAAATATAAGTGAGTATTTGATGTATTGCAACAGTGCTTTTCATTAAATGCTTGCACAAAGTATAGCAACCATGACAAAATAATTTGTGGTTTATGCAGGTATATAGCTACATTAGACTGCACAGGCCATTTAAATAGTGCATTTTGCTGGCAATCATTGTTACTTACCCTACATTAAAAACTGTGGGCAGACACCTCATTAGTGCACACACAGATCACCAGGATACTGTGCCTGCCTCCACCATGCAAAAGTGCAGAATACAGCAGCAAGACTGAGGGATGATGAATTCATCTGGCAAATCTCCACAGGGTGATGCACCCAGGAGCAAGAACCATCTTCACACCACCCACTGGATACACCACTGGACAGGAATTCAGGTGCAGACAGACATTTCAGTGATCTCCATTGCCCAACCGTGGACAAGCCACAGATCAAACCTAACATGCTGGTTCTGTAGAGGAGGAAACACTATTGCTTTCTTAACTTTAAATTCTAGCAGAAAAAAAGTACTGGTAAACCTACTGAAAGGTAGGGTTACCCAGCATTTCCCGTTCTAAGTACTTCCTCTTTGTTTGACTTTAATATTGGCTAAACATAAGGAGTCAGGTGTGGCATTTCCATGGCAGGATCTGCTTCCAACATTTTTTTTTCTTTTGAAATTAAGATGGCAAAACCAAATCATGTCCTAATCTTGGGAAATGGAGATACCCACTTTATGAAAAAAATCTGCGTAAGCTAACAAAACATTGGCTGCTTTGGCTCTTAGCTCCCACTCTTACAGGTATGAAAATGATAAATTCACTAATAATTGAAGATCTCACATTATACCAAGGAAACAGGAAGGCAGATACATGAACTCTTGCTTTTAGGGTCATGTAATCTAAACATTGTTCAACAGCTCAGCAGCCATTGCTGGTAAAGGCTAACAACAAAACACACATCATAGAAACAATCCTAAAAGTTATTAAAGAGCACTGAGCCAGGGACTTGAGCTTTAACAAAAAAAGAACCAGTTTCAAGCAGGAAGAAAGAAAAGGTTAATAAGACTGTAACCTGCAATGCCTGCTCAGAAAGCGCTTTTGTTAAGAGGCAAGTATCAACAAAAGTGAGCAGCAGTTTTGCAGAAAGAGGTGTTTCCTGTCTCCCTGTCTCCTTTCTAATGCATTTATCAGATTGTGAGGACAAAACTCCCCATCTTTTTAACCAGAAAGTTAATTTATATAGCTATATTCTGTGGACAAAATAAAGCCTTATGATGCATTGAGGACAAAAGAAGATAGTCAATAACAAGCTAGAACAGAAAAGGAACAAGCAAATGATGTATTTATTTTACCAGCTACTTTTTTTTTCCAAAACCACTTTTTTTTTTTTTTTTCCCCCTAAGAGAACACTGGCTTCATGCTTTTTCTGGAATCACTTTTAAGATCAGTTCTTTCCTGGCTGTTTTCCCTTTGTCTCCTTCCCCAGATCTATCCCCCTGCCACAAGGAGAGGCAAAGTCCTGCCACATTTGAGTAGAATGCTGACGCCCACAAGGGTGGGTGCAGAATTAGCCAAAACAAGTCCCTGCATTCCTCTGGATGTCAGCACCTTCTGCTGGCTCTTTCCTAATATCTTATTAATAGTTAAAATCTCTTTTCCAAATCAACCTTCCCCATTCTTTTATGGTATAAAAAAAACAGAAATAAAAAACTTCCTTAAAAACAGAAACAGAAAACCTTCCTTAAGCAGGTGTCCAGGCTTATTTATAGCAAAAAATTACACTAGTTAGACAATTACAGCTTTTCAGTTGTCCAATTTAAATTCCTATAGGTACCTAATAAACCATCAAATGAAGAAGAATTACTAGTAAATAGCAATTACCTTGAAAGAACAGTGCTCTGAATATTAAAGTGACACTTCATTAGTTATGCTGGCAAACAGGTCAGTTTGAATCAAATGACTATTTTAAATTAGTGGTCCTATTGCAGACATGGGGTGTAATTTTTATTACCAAATACCCAGCCAAGCTAGTGACCTTAAAAACATTACTTAAGAAATGGCTGAAAGTTAATTAGAGTACTGTGCCAGGGAGAGAAAAAAAAAAAAGAATAGGCTTGAACATCTCGGAATTCTTTCCAGGAAGGTGTTTTTAATAATGGCAGTAGTTTACTCCATTTAAAGGTCCATATCCTCAAGTCAAAATGTAGGCTTTTATGAAAGCAACAAAATATAAGACTAGAAAAATATTTCCATCTTTTTTTTCCAACAACAGCATTTTTTTTGTCAAGAAACAACATGAAGAGCCTTCAAAGCATTTATGACTGCAGAACTGTATCCCTACCACAAACATGACTCTAAGTTTCTGCTGATATTACTCTTTGCTTCACAAGCTCAAATGAAAGTACCAAGAAAACCAACAGATAAATTTATTTTGACATTGCTTTTTATTTTTAGCAGTCTGTGGTGTTAGAACTCATAACAAAATCACATGGCTAGTGTACATTTTCTTTATCATCTCTGTTTTCTATAATGTACACCAGAGCAAAGAGTTATTATAGTGATAACTCAAACAACTGCTACCTGCACCACTGCAAGAGTCTCATCACACAGAGAAATTCCTGTATTTTGATCACTCCTGAAAATTGTATCTCTAACCTTTCACAACAGACATAAAAAATAAGCTGTAAAAATGCAAAAGGAATAGAAGTCCCAGCATGGTTTGTTTCTTTTGGGTTCCTGTACAGATATCTTCATTCATGTTCATCTTTTTATCCTTTCTCTTCATTTACTTTCACTCCAGTTTGTATCCAAGACTGTCACCAGGTCTTTACACAGTCCTATCCAGTATATTCTGTAATGGCAGTAACTTAAGTAACTTAAGTAAGGATCCCAAAATTCTGCCCAGCTTAAGTAGAGCATTTAAGGTTTTTTATGTCATAACTGGGCAGAATTTGCCAACTACTTGCGAGACACAAAAGAAAGAACACCTTACGGTGAGTCATGATGGAGGATCCATGAGAACTGCTATAAGTACACTCAAGTTCAACATAGCAGTTAATGCCCACTGAGGTGAATGACTTCACAAAGAACTCAAAAGAAGATTCAAAGTTAAGTTTGGTAGAAAAAATTAGGTAGTCTTTCTGTCCAAAGATAGAATCCATTAATTTCCAGGAGATACCCTTGCCAGAGATCCAGAGCTTTATGAAAAATCTTTGAACTCTAAAACTATTAGAGCTCTGATATTGTATTTGGGTGGGATATTGTATCAAAGGTGGGACTTGGAATGAATTTACTTTCCTGAGAAGGTGCGCCCTGAGATGTGGCCTTTGCTCCTGAGCTTTACCTTAAACAATAAAGTACATGAACAGTCCTAGAAAAAGAGATCAAAATCCTATATTCCATCTTGTGTGAATTCTTTAACCAAGAGGCTACACAAACTTCACCACATACCCTCAATAACTCCTTGAATTATTGCCTGACTAGTGGAATAGTTTTTGCAGGAGCAGTGGAGAATGTTCCCACATTTCCCTTGAAGATGGGAGACAAGAGTAAGAACACCTCAAGAAAAGTAGGAAACTGGACTTGGATCTGACAGGTCTTGGATGATGTCTAGCTACTAAGGTGTTATATAAAACGAGAAAAATTTGACCATAAGAGCTGTGTAAGAGAGAGGAATGAGTCTTGTTCAGCAATTTTAGACCAAAACTGTGAATACCCATCAGCAGGAGAGACTTCAGGTGTCCACACCTATTTCTTCAGGATATCAAGTGGGTGTATGGAGTTATGCTTGATCAGAATATTTTGTCTCATGCACTAGCCCAAGAGAATGGTAATATTTCAGACATATCTTGTTCTCAGTATTTCTTTTAGCTGGTGCCTGGCACATCCAGAGCCTGCTGTCTGATTTGCATCTCACTCTGAAAGAGTATGTCCTTAATTACTATATGGGCTCTGAAGCACCATAAAACAAAGGTCTGGATTGCACTCAAAGTGATTCTGTGCTTGATCCTGCACTCCACTGAGAGCTTTGCCACAGGTCTGAATGGCCTGGAATAAAACTCACTCCAGTCTCAATCAAGTTCTTAGTATGCTCCACAGAGGTGAGCACAACAACCAAGTGAGGACATGTGTTTGACTGTGCATGATTATTTTTGTATTGCATTCATGCCCACTGAAAGCTGTCCAGTAGCAGCTGAGATGGGTGAAAAGATACACCATAGCCAAAGCAGCAAATCCTGGAATGCTTTTGAGCATTCAGGTCTCACCCTTATCCTAGCCCCATCTAGGAACTGCAGGAACATCTAACAGCGTCATGACTGCTTCAAAGAAGAAAAAATTTATTTCACAAGCTGGACAGTCAGAAGGACAGGGTAACAGAGCATGTCATGCCGTGCACTCAGCTTCATCTTTTCCAGAAAAACAATATGGTGTCAGCCAACACCCCATTCCAAGAGGCTCTCACCATACTCTGCACAGACCCAGTGACACAGACCCACCAGCACGGTCCTCAGGAAAATGAGGCAGCAGAGTCAACAAGCAACACTGCTCAGTTCTCCCACTGCACAGATCACCTGGGGAAAAGGTGAAAAGCCAATTATTTCAGATTAACTGTGGATTTAACAGCCTAATTTAAGCATTCATGATGGAATATGAACTGCAGAGTACACCTGTAGGAAACAAGGCCCTTATAATCAAAGAAATTAATTTGTTCATTTCATCTGTGTAGTCATTGAAATGCCTATCTCGTACAAATATTTGTCTGATATATTGATATACAAATATAATTTCAGTATACTAGCTGAAACACTAATTAGATTAATAGCTATATTTGCTTTGTAAAGGTCTTCCTTGCTGAAATCAATTAAGAGTGCACAATGAAATTTCATTAAGCTCTACAATATGTTTTCTACCAAGTGCCAAATTACTATCTTCCCACTATCTTATTACAACCATGCATGATAGGACTCCTAAATAGATTCAGAAATCATTGTGCCAACAATGCCCTGTGCTTCTTTATCAGTAAGCATGGATTTTTCCCCCCACCTCCTGAAGGAACATATTTGCCACACATGTAAACAGCACTGAATTGATGAATGCAGAATTAAATTTACTGAGGGATGCACCTGTAGTCACATGCTGCTCAGGAGGGTTCCCTCATACAAGGAGGCACAACTTTCATTCTGCATGGCCTGGGTCACAGGCCCTCCCTCCAGCAAGCTCATTGTGATGGGTGATAACCACCATCCCCTTTAGATCCCCTGGTACCCCCATTTTACACTATGAACTATGAGGCTGGGAAACAGGACCTTTACAAATGTATAGGTATTTACATGTTGCTTAGGAAGTGTTGAGACAGGGAAAAGGAGCACCAGAAGTGATGGACAGAGGCCTGATCTAACCTGAGGGGCTCAGAAGTCAAAGAATAAGTCTCTCTCCTCCCCCAGAACAATCACTAAATTTATGGCCGACCAGAAGAAAATTGTGAAAGGCCAACAGGTACACAAAAAGCAAAGAGATGGAAAAGTCACTCCTAGAGCCCAGGATGGTGTCAACAACTGCACCCAGACAGACAGTGATCTCTGTCTATTCTACCCAGCACCCTCTCAGTTCTCACTTCTGCTAGCTTTAGTCTAAACAACCAAACAGGCTTGTTACATGATTTAGGAAACTACGTCAGTTCTTCTCCCCTGAGCTTCCTCCATGTCTCATCTCCCTCTTTATCCAGGTTGCTAACACACAGATATTGAAGCGGTGAGTACATAAGAAATAGCTCTCACAGGCTAGACCAGCCCTGCTGAACAGTAACAGGTTTTTTTCTAGGCTTGTACACCTGGGGGAATGAGGTCCTGATCGCACTTTCCTAATAGTTTTTCCTGGTATTACATTGGCTGTCTCCGATGCCTGAGACCCAGAAGGATAACAATCAGGTAGGAAAAGAAGACACAAAAGGAGTGCCAGAAGAGATGTGACCCAGAGATACAGAAAGAAGGTAGACCTGTGCAATAGATGTATGTTCCTCCTGGAAAGAGAGAACAGGAAAGCACCTGGTAAAAGTAGGATCCTCACAAACATAAAGGGGCCAAAGTGAGGTAAGACAGCTGGATGGTTCTGGAGTCAAGAGTGATATCACAACACTCAAATCTGAGAAGCCTCTCTGCATGACAAAAATTAAACAGGTGCCTTACTACTTACTCTGGAGAATTGATTCATGTTGTAAGCCTGTAGTTCTTAGTTTGTAAGTGGAACAGAAACACTTTATTCACTAAGAGACCATACAAAGGAGCAAAGAACTGTGTATTTTGCTAAGGGCATAAAAATGTATTTACCATAATCCTGAGATTAGCTCTTTTGGTTGGAGCATGGTGCTAATGAAGCCAAGGATATGGTTCAATCCCTGTATGGGCCATTCACTAAAGAGTTGGACTTGATCATCCTTCTGGGTCCCTTCCAACTCGGAATATTTTGTGATTCTGTGATTGTATTTTCTAATATAAATAAAGACTGGCACTTTTATAAAGCCAGACAAATACAAGTTAGGTTGCTCAGATGTTATATTTAGGACCAGTGAGAAAAACATCACCACTTGGGAGGAGTTTTATTCCACCAGCAGCACTACCACCCACCTAAGTCTGTCCATGTGTTTGTGTGGAAAAGTGTCATGTCTTCCTGCAGCACTCATGTCGGAATTAAAATGCCTTGCATTGTAGACGCATTAGGAGTGCTTTATCATGCTCAACTCTTGCACACAGAGGCTCATTATGATTGGGTAACTCAGCCATTAAGCTCTACAATAAACCCACGCTGAATCCTAAAAAGGGAGCCATATATAGGCTATGGAGGTGTTGAGTAAGAGAAGATTTACTGTGCTCTATATAATTAATTTTGCCTTCTATCTTTCCTGTATTTTTAGCAAAGCTGCTAGCTGAACACACTCAATAATTATATTATTCAGGTACAGTTTCATCAAGCATCTTCCAACCTAATGGAGCCCTATTGTGTTGTTCAGACTGTTCATGACCCTGTCACAAAGAACAACTGAAAATCCTTCATTGTAAAATACAGATGATTTTTTTTTTCTTTTTCTTTGCAGCTAAAAGTCCTGGTTACTTTGGAACATGGATAGGCATTGTATCAGACCCAGCATCTTCTATTAGCCGTGTTAGCAGTTGCTCATTGCCAGGCAGCCTTTGGAAGAAGGAGCTTTTGCACAAAAACAAGGGGAAGGCAGGAAGCACCCAAATAAACTATAGGGGAGGAAAACAAATAGCAGAGGAGCGAGAGGAAGGGAAATTGAGAGAATTTGGGCAAAGAGACTGGAGTTGGAATGCAATAAAGAAAAAGGCCTGACCAGAATCAGGTTAGCTGGTAGAAGGAATATGCCACACCAAACACAAGGGAAGAAGAAAGATCACAGCCAGCTGATCAGAGCCCAGGATGTGGACCCAGGCAGTGGTGGACAAAAGGTGGAGATGTAAAACACCAGTTTAGCACTACAGGAGATGAGATGCATGTGATGGCAAAGGTCAGGATATGGAGTTACCCTGGATAAACTGCATGGGAATATTGTTCTAATGTCACATTATAGCATTTTTGTTTCTCTTCTACCTCAAAATACAAGCCAACTTTTTACTGTAATCCTTGATGTTAAAAAAAGTAAGTATTTTCAGCTGGTAAAGCCAAGACTCAGGGTCTTAAAAAAACAGCTGTGCAATGTTAATGTGTACCACTTGTACACCAACATTTTAATGCAGCCTATATTAAGATGACTACTTGCTGTTCTTTCCCTCTACTTATTTTTCTTGTGTCTTTTCTTTCATGACTGAGGTATGAATCGTTCCAGCACGTGCCTTTAATTCATAAATATTAGGTAGGCTGTTTCTTCCCCCACTGAGTATGACTGCAATTAAATGTATTTTTTTCAAATGAACCTGTTAATATTCATTACCAATGTCTTTCGGAGCTCTAGACTGCAGCTCAGACTCATATTCACACCTGCTAACTATGGTTTAGTCGAGGACATTTTTTAGTGGAATTCTTCCTCTGTAAATATTGACCAAATATCACAAGAAGCAAATCCACTTAAACCTCATCATATTGAATGATCTATTTAATAATCCAGCTGGACACTGGATCATTAAATGTCAAAATGCTTCAAGAAAGAGTACATCTTTCCAGGATAGCAGAGCTATTCCTATGCTTTTTGTAGTTTGCAATGGGTACTTACAGCTCTGTCGTTTCATAAAACTAAAATCAAAATCAAAGATAGGCCTGTATAAACAGAGAATCTTATGAGTTTCATAGTTTTTAAGCCTAACTAACCAAAAAGCAAACAAATTCATAGATTCACTGGGAAGAAAGGGATGAGGATGCTAGGATGTGAAGCATAAAGCCCAGTATAAACTGCATGCATTTTATAAGCAAAAATAATACTCTGTTAGAGAGAAAGTACTGTTTATATAAAGAACAGGGATAATCTCTGACCAAACCAGACACACACCTTAGGAAGAGGGCTATGCAAACAATTAGGATCCATGGACCTGATCAAATAAAACACTGAGATGTAGTATTCTATACTATTTTCATTGCCAAAACCTAGTGGAGAAAAAAACAAACCCAAACAAAATAAAAAACCCCTCAAACAAAACAGTTCTTTGGGGCCTGTGATATTCCACTGATTTTAACAAGGGGGTAAAAAATAATGGTGATCACCAGAAATCCAATGGATACTGACCAAGGGAGTTGTCTGGGAAGGTTTAATCTGAATTTATCACCAAAATATTTCTTCTACAGGGATTAAGCAAGTAAATAAATAAATCAGGTCTCAGATAAATAAACACCTCATCATTTACCATCTCTATTTGTCAGCAGATTGCGTTGTGATTCTCTTACACGCTTTCACATAACTCAGATGAGTGAAGCATATTAAAAAGGTTGAACGTGTTCTAGACCCATGACCCATTTATTTATTTTCTAGGTACTAGTTTCCCCCAAGTACACCTCAAGTGGAACAGTTCCCTGGCAGCCACTGAATAGATTTTGTTTCAGCATCTGACTACAAAGGGGTAAAAATGGAACTTGACTTCAGGAGGAACCAGGAAGATGAAATTCCCTTCACTAGATTATTTAGAATGGAGGCATGTGTTTAAAAAGCTCAGGGAGAGAGCAGAGTGGAAAAGAAATCCCCCAGGGCATGGTTTTCCAGAGCTCAGAATAGGTGCAATGAAAAAAAAAAAAAAAAAAAAAAAAGTGATAAATCAGTGACAGCTTTCAAACTATGGATGAAGTCTACTAAAAAAAACCAAAACCTGTAGTGCTCCACTTCCTGGAAAGATGAAAAGCCTTCATCCTCGTTTATGTTGCAGATCAGTCCTGATTTAAGCAGCTGGTAACTAGCAACAAGAGGTTTTGTTCCTCTATGACCTCAACAACAAATAGGCAAAACTTCTGGGGAGCTTCCAAGATGAGTTCCACACCAAGGAGAGAAGGGGATGATCCCACACCACCACCCCCTACCCCACTTCTGTTCAAACACCTCTAGCACTGCGTGCATTAAGGACAAAAGCAAGGGGACACAGCAGTTCTTCAGCAACCTGGTTCAACCCAGGGAAAATAAGGCTCAGTAAAAGGAATCCTGGGAGACATACCTGGGGGAAAACTGATTAGTTCCATTCAGCCTAATGGACCACATAAAAATTGATCACAGCGACAATGCTCAGACAGTGATAAGTGTCATCACAAGTTATCAGCAGCCATTGCATTTCAGGAATTTTCTTCACAATCCTTTTCAGACACCCTCTAAATTGATTTTTCCTGGCACATCCTCAAACGCTCTATTTAAAAGCATACCAGCTGTTCAAAAGAAATATAAAAGTATTTTATCTGGGCCAAGCAAAAGTACACCCATACCAATAACTTGTCTGGGATGATGGTCAGCAGGTACAAGAGGAAGGCAAAGCCCCAGCAATACAGCTGAAGGACTGTCACTGCTGATCTAATCCAGCTAATGCCATCGAGCAGGCAGGGCTCTGTCTCACTGGGTGAAATGCCTGAAGCACAACAGGCAAGATATGTTTCATCCTCAAATTCCAGGAAAGCATTGTGCAAATGCTCTGCGTGGGAAGGCTGTCTTTGCATGGCTCATGTGACCGAGTACAGTTAAAATGTCCCAAATCTCTTCCTGGTGTAACTGCATCGTTACACCAGAGGCAATCTGGCTTACCAGCCTAATGATCTCTCATGAAGAAATGCTCAGTGGGGCAGAAGCAAGAAAGAGAACGGGAGAGAAGAGTTCACTCCTGAACCTCAAGTGATGCTTTTTGTCACCAAACCTTTGCAAATCTAAAGCAACATTAAGGAGCCAAATAGCACAAAGGGCATAGCTGCCAGTGTCTTGTAAGATGGCATTTCAAAGTAGCAGAGTGGTTTTATACCCTCAACTTTTTCATTAATCTGATGGATTATCTATCTTTAGATTATGTTCCAAAACACTGCTTAAATACCTGTGAGTAACCATGCCATTGATGAAAAAACACCTTTTGGGGATGAAAACAAAATCCATATTATGCCTCTGTGCTTCATATAATACCCTCCATGGCAAATATTCAGAGATGGGTAGCTAAGCCAAGTGTCCTGTCTTTTCCTCCTCAAAAAAAGCTATATAATCAGTTGCAAACTACTATCATTGTAATTGCTCACAAACCATCATATAAATCTTCTCAGTCAATTTTCTCAGTTGAAAAAGGTGTTGAAAGCACAGCTAGACACTGCTAATAGTTTCAAGACTTCCTTGGCTTTTACTTATCTTGGAGCTTTTGTCACAGAATAGTCAGGATTTGTTTATTAGCATCTTCTTGGATCTGGATGAGATGTTGGCATTCGACAAACAAAATGACACAAACAATTACACAAAATAGAAGTATCTCTTCCAAAAAGCTTTTCATATATAATCCACCTAAAGACTGCTGAGTGGAAAGCCAACAATGTAGTTCAGTCATACACACCTCCAAAGACAATTCTGGAGAATAGAACACTGAGGGGGGTTTGGGAGAATTTGGTTTGGCTGGGTTTTGTCCAGTTTGGCAATTGACTGCATATTCCTTCTCTGTCAGTCAGGTGTGGGAATTACAATGAGAAATGAAGAAAACAAGCAGTCCTTTTACTTCAGCAAGTCTGCTGCAGAAAGAGACAAAAGTGCTCCAGTGAACTGCAGGCTCTAAGGTTCTTATGGCTGTTACGTAACAACAAAAAAAATCAAAGGAATCCAAGTTCACCCAATTCTTCAACTGTGACAGCTGTCTGGTGATGCTGCATCACCTGACACAGGATTTTGTCCCAAATATATCAGTAAAAGGTGAAGCTCCTGGTACCCAAGAGAGCACCTAAAGGGCATGTGAAAGCTACAAGTCTGTAAGTAAGCCAAAGCACAGATTATGCTTCTCTCTCTGGTATGTTATCTCAAACACACACAGTAAACAAACACCAGCACGTCTTGAAATCTCTAACCCCATGCCAAATGCAGTCACAAAGGCCTGTAAGACATGGGTTTATGAACTGGCCAAGTGCAAGGCAAAGTTTAACTATAATTTCACATCAGGCTAACATCTGCACATCTACTGGGCATGTTGATGGTAAACACAAGCTTCTTAGCATAGATACCGATGATATCCTTTATTCCCACTAAATTAACAAAGATCCCTGATGCGGTTGAATAGTAGACTCATCAGACAAGTATAATAGATACACTGCAGGGGTAAGATGAAGGACTCTAATTATCCTAATTTGGTCAAGTTTATTTGAATATCTTGCCTTTAGAGAGTAAAGAAGCCTAAGGAAGTTTGATCCCAAATCCCACATCCAAATTCTTTAGACTTATTTAAAAATCTAGTTCATGAACCTTGGAGTAATTCTCCTGAATGTCTTTTGAGGCACCTGTTTGAGTGTCTGAGGGCTTATTACCTGGCCACTTTGTGGATATTCAGCATACCTGAGCAAAAATGGCTGCCCAAATAAGGGAAACATGGAGGACACAGTCAACAGTGATTCACTAGGTTGATATTCTGCCTATTGTTCCCTGAGCCCTCACAGAAGCGGGTGGAGAATTAGAGAACTAATAGGCATAAGGTCAATGAGCTGTTCTATGAGCAACACCACCGATGTAGCTGAGTCTCCTGCAGATGTATGCCCCACACACCCCACTTAAAACAGCTTTCCTTGGCAATCCCCTCTGTTCCCTTCCCAGTGCTCATCTGTTAGCCTGCAGAAGCAGCAGTGCATGTTCCACCCAATTTGGAGCTGCACAAGCTGACTGGCCAGTGGGTTGTGGTCTCAGGCTGGGTAAGAGATTGATCATTAATGCTAGCCCTTCACTTTTACAGGAGGAAATAGAGCATTCTACTACAAGTAACGTGTAGGGGTTAATAGGAGTCCCTCCTTTCCAACTATGTACTGAAATTGGTTAAAACTATAGACACCTACAATCTCTTTCTCTACTGCCCCAAGACTTTATCCCCTATCTAATTCAACCAAGGAATTAAAAAATTGTATAGAAGGAATAGAGATATGCCTTTTGTCATAGAGTCTTGATTCCTAGGAAGCAGGCATTATGTATGCTGAAGAAATATTGTGGAACGGACAAATTAATCTCTTCATAAAAACAAAGTCTAAGGGCCATTCAGAGAAGCCCATTTTCCTGTTCTTAAAGCTAATTTGTTTAGTTGCCCTAGAGGTAGGGTTAGTTATTGCCATCAATAGAAATTATCATAAATACTTCTCATTTTTAAGTCTCTGAGTTAATTCAGTGCCATCTGAGCCACCCCCACAGAGAACATGGATTCTGGCAACAAAAGTTTCTTGTTGCCAGCTCCCTGCCAAGTGTTAGAGAAAAAAGTGTTTTTTCTTCTGACTGAGCATCATGCACAGCACTTTCCAGATGGCAAGGGAAAAAATGGAGAAGACCTACTCAGCAAGGATGTAACTAAGGAAGGTGTTTTGCACCCACAAATTTGACAGGATCCAACAGGAACTGCACCACCCATCAGAAACTCCACAGATCAAGTTTCTTTAAAGGAAAACTGTGAACTTCTTGCTAGAATGTCAGCTATAGAAAGTATAAAAATGGAAGGTGACAAACCAGAATTCTAGCAGTCTATCAATCAGCAGCTGAAAGATACTTTAAGGTTTCAATTTATTACCTTCTGGTGGTTTTTTTTTCCTGTCTTTTTTTTTCCTATCCAGCACAATGAGATATGGAATGTTATTCAGTGTTTCTAGGTACTACTGTATGACATACAGCATATGCATCATCAGAAAAGGGCACAGAATGGATGCAAGCTAAGATCAAAGTTTGCAGACATCTCTATCAGAATAAGATGTCCTTCAGTTTGTCAGATGAAGGACATTTGTGTTACACCCTTTATTCTTTGTGGAAATAAATGTTTCCTGGCAATCTTGATGTTTCAATGGCAAATCTTGACTTAATCCTGTCCTCAGTGCCCATAAACTAAGGTAGAATCTCTGAAGGCTAAAACATGCCTAGGTTGTTTTCAAGCACCTATTCCACCACAATTTGGATGCTTTATCTATCAATGTTACCTGCTGTTTGTCCTAATAAGCAGTAATACAGCATTGTGTAGATGATTTCCACAAATCCAAAGAGGTTTCATTAAATGTCAGCAATGAAATGCAGAGACAACCTTAAGAAATGCCAACAGAAGGATAGTTCTGATTCTTAGATGCAGAACACAGGTAAGAAGATAAGAAAGGCCTTTATATTTTCAGTGCTATTGGATTTTGTGGCTTGATTCACAATGCACGATTAAGTCACTTAAACAGCTGGTAAAGTTACTGCTACTCCAGCATCTGAGCAGCACTGGGGTGCAAAGCTGTGACTATCTTCTCTGTATCTCCCGACATGTTACAGAGAAGAGGAATATATAGCTATATCCATCTATGCAGGAATAACTTTTCATTAGTCAATATTATATTGTCTTTCACAGTGCCACAAGGTGACAAAACTGGAATAGAGAACCGTGCCTAGTACTGTTAATAGTAAAAGCATCAAGGAATAAAAATCCAATCAGCCTGTTATATGGCACAACTCAGTGATAAGATTAATTCAGTGACATGGCTAGGAAACACAAGACAGTAAAATGCAATAGATTATTTATCCCAGAGTTTGTCAGGGAAAATCATGTAGGTGAAGATAAATGTTAAATGTTACTGATGGATTTAGGACAGGAAGGAACCATTCTATGCATGGGGTCTGCAGGGAGTATTTAGGCTTCTTATTCAAGGGTGTAAAGTAATCCACCCTCAAAAAGCTTGGAAAGGGCTGTTCCTCCTGTCCATGGTCATGAAAACAATTAAGCTGCACATTCTTCCCCTTACACCCACCAACACTTGATTCAGCATTCCCTGCACATTCAGTGATCAGAGAGGAGTGAAGAACACAGGTCACAGGATTGGCAAAGTTAACTACAGCAGAGGTAGAGATGTGGAAGATTGAACCAGTGGGACTTCAGCTGTCTCTGAACCACAGCGCCTAAAATTTATCTACAGGCAGGATATCAGGAATGAAATCTTAATGATCTGAACTGGTGTGGCAGAATTCACATTGCTGGGGAAAACAAACAGCAGGGCAGGGATCCTTGAGGGAATTGTCAATAACAGCAAATCCGCTCTCATCCAAAGGAATATTTTTGGGCTGTATGGAGCTCTCATCCTCCCCAGCAGCAGCTGGCCATTCAGCTGGGGACCTTAGGAGACAAGAACCTTGCACATTGTGTAACTGTTGAAATTTCATTATACCATTAGAGCCGATGACAGAGTTCACAATTTATTGCAGGGCTAGGACATCAATGCAAACTTTCTGTTATGAGCAAAGCTAAAATCAGACTGGAACTTTTCCCAGAGTATGGGATGAACAAGAGGAGCCTGAAGCTGAGTTGTCACCACCTTCAAATACAGATGACTTAATTAAAACAAAAAATAACATATCTGATTTGACTTTTATTCCCCCCTTAGCACAAAGTCAGCACACTGGAAAGTGAGCATAATTTATCTTACTGAAGAAGTACTTGTCCAGGTGAATCCAAGGGAGGGGCTGGAGAGAGTTGGTAATGAACACTTCTTTGCGCAAGTTGGGAGCCCTGATCCTCTTTCCGCTCTGACTGCTCTCTGCTGTGTTAGATTAAAGAGAAGCCTTCAGTGGGGTGTAAACAGCATTTATTCCCTCACTGTGGTTCCTCTATGCTGCCACAGCAGCGCAAGTCCCTTTACTCTTGGTCAGTACCAGAAAACCAGCAGCAGAAGCACACCAATCCCAGCAAGGGCACAGCTACACCAGTATCAGGGCATCTCACACACGCAGAACTTAATTCCACTCCCTCAAACAGAATAAGATATCCCTGGAGAAGCACTTTCATCTCTGGACAGATCTGTCCACTGTGTGTATACAATCCACACCACAGAGGGTGACCTCAAAGCCCTCTTCAAAACCAGCTTCATGACCATACAAGCAGCGAGGCAGCACCCAGAGGTGCTGACACAGCTGAAACACGCAGACCTGAGCATGCCTGGACACATGGAGGAGGTTAGCGGACCGCCAAACGTGTCTGGCAGGCTGTCCACAAACCAGTCCTGTGGACACAAGGCCAGCAGGAGACACGTGCTCCTACGGTTAGGATGGTGTGCAGGCAAACAGAGACAGAACTGCAAAAATCAATTAGGATTAGGCAACACATACATCATGGATCAGCCCCATATATTTTAAGTGATTTGCAAACAACCTTGAACAACACCTCCTCATGGGAAATACAATTACCCAACACAGAGAACCTATTTATTTCAAGTACCCAAATCACCAAAGTCCTTCTCTGAGTTGTCAGTCATGCCTAAGAGGTTCCCACTGGCCCCAAGCAGAGCAAAAGACTCCACTCAATTACGAAAGATCCTTTTAATTTTCTCCTTAACATTCTACACCTGGATCTAGCACAAGCCAGTTTTGTAATAAACAAGTTAATGTGCCAGTGCAAAGTACACTGACTTTTCACATAAAAAACCCAAACCAAACATACTTCTATTTGTACAGTATAGAGTTGCCATATGAACTGACAGTTAAGACAAAACCACTGAGCGAGTTAATGATTTTTTATCCCTTCTGTGAAGCATCTACAAGATGAAATCCCATCTGAATCTTGGTTTCACAGCCTTTCCTTATTTAAACAATTCATCTCCTTTTGTCTCTCATTTGTACTGCACTTTGTGCGTCATTCTGGGTTGTTTCACTGCATATTGCACAATTACAAGTATTCAAGCATACAGGAGGCAAGAATAGCTTAGCTTGTTTCGGTTGCCTTACAATCAATACCTTTGCCTCAGGCACCAAAGAACGTATGAGAAAATGAGTTTTCTGTTTTTATAAACTTTGTCTATCTTCAAGCACACTTTGATCCATTCTTCTACAGAAATGAATAGGGTGGGGCCATTACAGAACAAGTAGAGGCAACAACAACGTTCTCTCACACTGAATCTTAACAGAGGTGACCACACCAAAGGCCACCCTTCTTAATGATCCTGCTTTTATTCTGCAATTCATTTGGAATCTTTATTCTCCCTTCCTGAATTGAACAAATGCAAGCTTTGTGATATCTGTTCCTTTTTATTTCATGGCAGCAATGGGGTTTTTTAGCTTTGATCTGATCTAGTATGCAGAGTTGTGAAGGTACTGTCTGCCAAAATAGGAAAAACTATGCAGTTTATGATTGCTGGAAGTGAAAGTTATTTGCGGGGGTGTTTTTTGATAACATGGTAATTCAGACCATATCCTTACCCAAAACAACTGAGAGAGGATCAGCGTATTACAAAGCTGAAAAACTCTGTTAGAGAACAGTTTCACCACAAAAGACTGTGGTTTACATAAATGAGGATTTACAAGCCTGAGGAAGAATTGCAGACATTTTAAAAGCAACACAACATTTTTTGAGCAGTTCAACTCCCTTTCAATCCACCCCAAAAGGTAGTTACATCTTCACTGTGCCAACCCTTTTGAAAATCCAGCATTTTTATCAACTCTGCACATTTGAAAAGAACTCCCTTAAAAAAAAAAAATCAAAGCTTATTTTGATCACCTTTTGGCTGAGATAAGAGTTTGCCAGAATATGTACAAAGAGGAGAACATCAAGGAAAACCATTAAAAAATGGTACAGAATTCTTTTACACTGCAAGCTATTTCAAATACAGATCTCAGTCTTCAGCTTAGGTCTAAACATCAACACAGAGGGCTCCCATCTCATCATCCTTCTCCAGCAAAAGAAAGTTTAAATTCTAAAAGATGGCAATATAATTATTCCAGTTACTGTTGGCTCAGAGAAAGGCATCTTTTAGTCCAATCTGTGCAAGCACAGTTGAGAGCACTGCTGCCCTTATTCCCTCACTAAGACCTTTCCTACAGCTCATTTTGAGCTTGATCTTTCTCCCACTGATGTTGTGAAGAACCTCACTCTGATGTCAGGAGGGGTTGGCATGAGGAAAAATCTAATGAATTGTGGGTGGTTGATCTATCCTTTGTGCTTTGCTAGCTGTTTAGTAGGCATTTTTTTGCTCTCTTGCCAGTTTCCAGTTTCAATGGGGTATTCTGCAGTTTTTAACGGAAAATGAAATCCTTGCTTTTGGTTGTATTTTGTGAAATGCCCAAAGGCTTTCCCACACAAGAATCCTATAAAAATGCATTTGTGTTTTATTATTTTTAATAATAATGTACTTGATCACGAGTAGTCTACATATGTCCTTGGCTAACTTGAACTACCCAATTTGGATCGGTTTTGCCTGGTTTTTTACAATGTCAGGATGTGGTAGTCTCTCCACTGCTAAATTTGTACCTAAATATTCCTGACTATTTAGTCTGGACAAGAAGCATCACTGTAATTCTCTGTGTATTATCAGTGTGGAGATAGTTATGATACTTAATTCTATTCCAATATCTTAATCAAAGTGAACATAAAGCTACCATTCCAAGGATGTAAAGCATAATCATAAACTTGTTACTGCCCAACATGCATTCACACTTAACTACCTACAAGCTCACTAACAAAATTATATCAAAGAAGATCCAAACATTGAAAGCAATTCTTGGGTTAAAAGGAGCTAACAGAACTAGTAGGATATTTGTTGATGAAGTTATCCTATATTTCAAATATATTTGTTAATTACAGTTATTAAAGACATGCAAATACAAGCACATGCCTGAAAGCTGTTCACTAACTCAGAAATATAAGAACCACTAGAAGGAGGTGAGTTTGAGCCTTTAGCACAAAAGGATGCAAGGTAGTGTATGTCTAATAATTTTGGTGGGAAACAAAAAAAATTCAGATCAAGTCCAGAATGCTGGCTTCAGCTGAACAATGATTTGTGAGATGACATTAGCCCTTTTTCTCTTTTCTTCTTAAGATTATGTGGACAACTGCCAAGTATTTTTAAGCGGATTCATGAATCTTAGCATGAATGACAGTTTCTTCGAAAATTTCCATCAGAACAGCCTCATTTGCTATTTGATGTTATTTTTAAAAAGAAGGGGGGAAAATAATTGGTGAGACCCAGCAGGGAATGCAAAGAGCAACAGCTGAAGCAGAATCTTCATTAGTGGCCTGTAGTCTGACAATTGGTATGGTAAGTTGATGAGGTGGGCAGGATTGTGGTGGTTTTAGGAGTGTTTTGCCAAAAGAAGATGACTTTGTAGTTACCATCTCATCTGTAACTGCAGTTATCTGTAATTTTGGTCAGCGAACACTTCCAGCTAGGAAACAGTCCCTCCCCTCTGACTGAGCTATTGGAGCCATAACAGCACCTACACCACAGGACAGGTACTTCTCCTTGTGGGATAACAGCAAGAATGTCTGGGGTAGAATTCACCTCAGATCACTTTGAACAGCTACCCTTCTGGAGTGTGACCTGTTTAAAAGTTTGCTTACCACCAAATGAATATCTTTGTAAAAATGAGTCTTTCTGCACAGTGACTATAAGGGATGTCAGAGGGACATACCGTTGAGGTTTAGGAATGATACTCCCCAATTTAGTACTCCCACTGAGACTTTCCACACCAAGTGTCACTCACATGCTCCCCTTTTCCCCTCTGCCTGCTGCTAGGGTGGGATGGAGAGGAGAACTGGAGGCACAAAAGGTAAAGATCATGGGTTAAGATAGGAATAATTCACTGGAGACAGCAGTGACATCAGAAAATGACCAGTAACAGCAACAATATTAATGACAGAGGGTGCAAGAAATGAACAATTCACACAGAAACTCCCAAAAAATTACCAATACCCAACTACTTCCTCCACCACACCATGCTGACTCGGAAGGGGGCCCTTCCCCATCCCTGTAAAATGATGTGAGGTGGTACTGAATAACTTCTGGGTCCCAGCCATACCCCTTCCTGGCTACTGCAAAAATTAACCCTGTCCTGGCTGGAACCAGGACACTTACACAGGTAAGGTTGTCTACATCAGAACATTAGAAATTTAGTCAGTTGAATTCCACATAGATGAACGTGCTACAACTTCCTTGTGTCATTTCAGAACCTAAGAAATTGTAATCTCCTTACCAAAACCATAACATTTTGAACTGTCCTTTCCTGAATCTTTTTGTTCCTTGAGAACTGAATACTTCTTATTTTGCCCAGGTCGGACTAAATATAAATTTTCATAAGGAGAAACCATTCTTATTTTTGCTAATTAGCAAGGACTGTTAGCCCAACTATGCTTTAAAGGCCATTTAAAGGTTTCATCTTATCAAATCAGTACAAATTTCCAGTTGCTGCAAATGAAGAAGTATTTCTTTCCAGGTAGCACTGATATTTGGAACATGATCTAAATTTCTCCATTTCCCAAAATCCCACTGCACTAGGAAGCAAAATACCTGATGAGAGGTTATCACATAATGACATAGAGACAGGGCCAAAGGTGTGGATTTAGCTACTTGGTTCTGTGTATAACACTATTCAATATTAAATAGAGTGCCCAGCCCATTCTCTTCAGAGATGTCATTGCCTTCACTCAGGTTGCATTCAGATACTAGATTGAAAGAAGTGGCAATGCCCTAACATGAGGACAGAATGCTAAATTCATTCAGCTTGGTACAACTTTCAGTGGACTTTGAGCTGAAAGTTACTGAACCGACTGAATTACAGACAAACATAATCATCCTGTTAACACTGCCCAAAGACATGTCCATCTAGTAACACTTGTGCTCACATTTACCACTGCCAGCACTGGCTGCTCTGAGGGCTCCAGAGTGTGTGTAGAAATGCAGCTTGACCAAATATTAGCTTACGCTGCTTTATGTGCCCCAAATATTATGCTAGAAATTCACTCATGACAGAATGGTTTTGTTTACGCATCAGTAAAGCTAACTAAAATTACCAGATACAGACAAGACTATAGATCCAAAAAGGACTAAAATGCTTAAGTTCCACCCACATTCAAGTGGATCCATATCCCCCAATTCAGCTGCTACCTGTATTGTACAGGTACCTCCACATAGGAACCTTCAGTTTTCAGGATACCTAAAGCTCTGCTTTTCCACGTGCCACAAAGCACTCCAGCCTCAATAGCACTGAGTATCTCCCATCTACCCAAGCAAAATCCAAAATGTGGTCATTCTTCTTTTCCTTGTTCCTCACTTCTTTGATCCATCAAGAGTCTGCAGGGCATCCCTACACACCAGGCACAACATAACACACAGCAGCAGCTACTGTTTTCTTTCTAGCTACAGCCACCATATAATTCTTAGTTCAATTGCAGATCACTCTGCTAGCATGGAAGAAACTTGTCTGCCACCACCATGCCCTAGAGAGTTCAAATACACATTAAGTGTCTGCTTTGAAAGCCCCCCAGCCTCTGTATATGCTATTTTCTTTTTTTTTCTCACTGGAGTTATTTCACTTGGAAGGGAAAGTCCTTGCTTTTCTCTTAACAAGGAGAAGAAAATTTTGAACTCGAGTTCCTACTTTATGCACAGCAAAGGCGTTTTGATTGAAATGGCCCTTGGAGAGAGAAGTCACTGTGCTTCTTGGAAGTGCTGTCTTATTTTTGGTTTCTAGCCTAGTTCACTTTCAGTTCTCTTTCATCCCACAGCAGGGTCAGTATCTGCACTGCAGAGAGCAGATAGACACACTATTTAGGAAACTCTCTGGGAGGTGAGTTTGAGTTCCCTCCGGCAAAGGCAATAACTGAGAGAGATTTCCCACAACCTGGGGGAGTGCTTTAATCACTAGGCTCCTGTTCAAAAGGCCACCCCCACCTACTCTTCTGCCACGTTTTAGAAGAAGAGAAAGACAGGCTCTGTCTTTGGAATAAAGGGTGTAACAGGTAGCTACGTGCTGGTGAAGATCCCACAGTATCCTCAGCATTTCCTAATAGAAAGCTGAGCACTTGATCCTGGTGCACCTCGCTCTTCCCACATACCTGTATGGGGCCAAGGCACTTAAGAGAGGTGTCTGCTTACCTTGGGCCAGCCACATAAAAGCTCAGCAATATAACACTCAGTGTTGCAGCATCAAAGTCTCACTTTGGATCGAGCCTGAGGCTGCTACCAGAGGTAATTTATAATGTCAGGATTTAAAACCGTATGTGATGCTCATTACTGTAACAACTGACTCTAGCCCAACAAAAGCAGCAATGCCACAATAGTTATTGTTAAGCAATTTAATTGATCCAGACATTTATGCAGAGCCATTTACCTGTCAGGGCTCTAGGCAGAGGCTAGGCTACCCTTCTTTTCATTCCCACATTAGATGACTTATAATTTCTTAACTCAACCTGAAGGGATGTCCTCAGGTTTCAGGGCCTTCAGCAACTGTTCTGGTTGCTCACCTCCAAAACTGACTCTGCATGTATATTGGTATATTGTGCTAGTCACCACAGATGACACCCTTCATTTTTGGCTGCAGACACTTTACCTTAATTGTGTATGCAAGTCATTGGTCTGTGAGGTTCACCTTACTTCACCTCCAAAGACTTACTGAGGTAATACTGCACAGTGAACTGCAAAGACAAGAAATAGTACAGTCTTCTGCCCTCTTGTTTCTTGTAGATCTCCCAGATCTATGAGCAAAACCAGTGAATTCATAAGACTAATAGGGACCACTAAAAATAATCACTGCTGAAGTTGTTTAAATTGCATTTTCCTCAGGGAAAATACATGACAAACAGTAGACTGGTCTATGGGCCAGGTAGGAAAACCTCTTGATCTCCTCAAATAAAACCAAATAAAATTTAGTTTTTACAAAACAATTCAAATCCCTAAATTTGCTTCCTAATGGAGTCCCCCAAACTAATTACCTGTAACCTCCATTAGAGCCATCATGGAGCATGGGCATGCAGCACCAGGAAAGGTTGCTGCATTTCCAGGCAGAAATCTGGCTGAGATAAAGAGTCTTAGCCTGCCTAACACTGATTTTGCAAACACTCATTCCCCCTGTACATAAAGGAGAATAGCCACCTTATGCATTACTCCTGTGAGCTAACTAGATGAATTAACAAATTTTCAAAACGTAGGTATAAGTTATAAGCTAGTGACTTCAGAAGAGACACAAGGGGTGTGACAAAAGCCTTCATTGCTCGACCTATGAACTGAGCAAGTGCTAGCAGAGCTGACTGCCCAAGGAAGCAACAGGCATCACTGCACATCCCAGCAGTTCACAGAGCTCACACACTCACTTGATTCCACTTAATTTCCCCTTCTGGGCAGCATGGGATTCTACACATGTACATGGAAACAATAAAAAGAGAATATCTAATGTGCTAATATTAATCAAATAATCTCTCAGAAGCTAAGGAGCATGTATGAAATGTTCTACCACCAGCTGAAGCTTCTGTTGTGTAAAAGTACCTACCACTTTACTAGGTATAAATAAATACCCTTAGACCCGTTCTTCATATATGGGCCATTAATGTCTCGTGAAGCAACTTGCACCTCTTTTCTTTCCTTCTGAAATGAAATAGGACTTCTAGGTGGTTTTGTGGCTGAGGGAAAACTCATCTCTTTTGATGACCTAGTTAAATTGTATTAATATCTTGCTACATTTCTATGTTCTTTCTTGCTTTTAATAGCTGCTTACACAGACATACTAATCAAAAAATACATATAGCTGAAAATCTGAAGTCATTTCCTCCCCTTGTCTGTTGATGTAGTGGCAGAAGAACAGATGGTTGAAATTAAAGAGCTGCTTAGAAATGTAGCAGAGCACATTAGAGAAGGAAAGCAGACAGCATTTCTATTTGAAAAAAAACTTTCCTCTGAGCAAACCAATGAAGAAACTTAGGTTACCAAGAATTTCTTCCTCTAACAAATTAAATCCAAGTTAGTACCCATTAAAATCAAACCAGGCATTTGACTTATGTGGGTAGAGAATCGTGCTTTCCCTCCCCCTGCTAGGACCAGGTTGTTGCATTTTTTAGAAAAATAAGTCTAAAATAAACAAATAATTTCCTTCCAGTAGCTATACTGAATCAAGAACACCCATGCTGTAAATCACTTAATGTCAACCAGATTTATAGTTGGGGTGAATCGGATCCAGAATGTTTCATTCCCCATGTTCCAACAAAATAAGCCATATGCAAGGATGCGTTGGTGGGAAGTATGGTGAGCAAAAAGCCCCTTCCAACCCTGCTGACTGATACCACATTCATTCTTTTGTTAGCAATGACATATTTGAAGACAAAAACCAAAGACACATTACATGTATTATTAGGCAAAGCATGAGATCATGCTGTGGATGGACAAATACTTAATTCCCCTGCCTCTTCTCTCTCGCCTCTCCATGTGAGGTGCCTTTTTCCATCCTTCTATTTAGCTCTGTTCCCAGCTCTTGAACTTTCTTCTCAACTATGGCTACTCCAGTTGATTCTAATTCAAAACAATATCCTGGTTATACCTGTCATGGAAATGTGACAAATTTATCCAGTTGGATCTATTTTTTTAAATTGATACTAAATTGTACACAAAGAATCAGTATACCAATTTAAAAGCACAGGAATTTCAACAAAGAAATTATGCTTTCTCACTTCCTTTTCTCTCACATTACAACTAATTAATTACATTTTAAAAATTTATAAAAACCAGGCCTAATTGATTAAATCTACTTCCCTCCTTTACCGTTTTCTGTTTAAGCCTCAAACAGGGGCACAAACCTATTTTCTTCAGCTCTCCTCTTACAACCACTTCAACAGGTAATTTCTGCACTGCTCCAGAAGTTAGGGTGTATGTCAAGCTGATGAAAGAATGTGCTAAAGGAACAAATTCATACTTGTACAACAGAAACCAGGTCAGTGATAGCAAGCACTGAGGAAAGAGGAAGTGAAATTTGGCCATCTTTGAAATAAAATTTTTGAGACTGCTTTTGAAACAATTAATCCATGTGCTCAATTTCATTCTTTGAGCCCCCAAGGCCACACACACTGGATTGAGACTTGACCTTTGGCAGCTCTGGTAGTTCTGACAACTCCCCAGGCAGATGGGTGGTACAAGCCACTTGGAGCAGCTCTAATGTTTTCCTTGCTCAAGACAGTGTATGGGACACAGAAGTAAATAAAACAAGAACTTTTCCATAGGAGCACCTGAGTATGTGGAAGTCATGATATTGGCCACTGATTTCTGTGGAACAGATGCAGGGCCAACTCAATTTATTATATTTACAAATACCTGCCAGTCCTCCTTGGTACAGAAAAAGATGTCATTCTCAAAAGTATATGGGAAACTAAATCACCTTGACATTGATTAGTGCTGAGTGCCTAATACCTGACATGGGCCTGATTCACTCAGGCTATTCAAAACAGAGGAGCAGTAGAGGAAGAGCTTTTCTGTCTGCAGGATAATCACATTAAAACCATTCAGAGGAGTTGAAACTGTACTCAGAAAGCAAAAGAGATACTGCAAAGGTATTCACTTAGAACATATGAATTGTTCACAGGTTTTGCAAGCTTCTGAGTAATGTTTGGGTCTGCAAAACTCGTTTGACTACAATAGACCTTATTTTTGTAACTTAATCCTGTATTTTTTGCAAAGATGATTCAAGTAAAAGGGGAAGAATCAACAGTTTTCTACATGAATGAAAGACATCAAAGTAAATAAAATGAAATGTTCTACCTCTGTTACCTCCAGAAGCTAATCTTCCACAAAACATGGTACTCTTTGAAGATCTGGCACACTCCTTTTTCTCACAGCACCTTCCCTATTATCTATGTTTGTTCCTTTTTCATATTTTCTTTTTTCCCCCCCCCGCTTGCCACCTTTTTGCGAATATTTCTTCATTCCTCTTGGAACACGAATCAGTGGTTCACTGCCTCAAAACCAATAGTGTTGAATGTCTGTCATATCATTGCTCCTGCAAAAGAGTGCCACTATTGCACGTTTCATACCAGCAGAAGGATTTAGCCTGCTGCAGCAAGATCAAATAATTCCAAAATGAAATGGAAAAGGAGCTATTTCTCTCAGAGACCTTAGCTATTTCATGGTGCAAGCTACGAGTACACTGTGAAATCTTTACCAGAGATTTCTCATCATCCTCATGCAGAATGACTCTGCCTGCCATTAGCCCAGAAGACTGGACTCCATCACTGTACTCAGTAAGTTTTCAAACCAGTCATTTAGGGCTTTCTCACATTGCTGCATTTCTCTAAGAGGATCTCTTACGTTTGCCTACCTCATTGTCTTTCTCCACAGCCATCCTCTGCTCTTCACTTGCTGATCTGTGTCCACCTGTTGTCCTTTGTCTTTTGTTTCTGTTGTAAAATCTCTGAGAGAAGGACTGACTTGCCCTGTTTCTCTACTGTGCACAGCAGAAGCCATTGGAGCAAACTGCAGTAATAAAGGCAAGGAGTGAAGAGACATCCTTTGGGTGGCTTTCCTAAGCTTTCCATGAGGCTTTATTCTCACACACACAGAGGGGAATCCACCAGTGGGTGCATTACAACCAAAGAAGCATCTAATACACAGCATAATGTAACACAAAACCACTGCATGAAACAGGTGGGATCAGTAGAGGCACTCCAAAAGTCCACTCTCTACCTCTCCATCACATGCAATTGAAACTGGAGTTTACAAGAGCTGGAGCCCTTGCAGGCTGAAAAGCCACACTTGAGGCTATATTAATATTATTCCATTAATCCTAACCATGAAGAGAACTTCTTGAGTTTTATGCAATTGTATAGCATCATGTTGAAAACTTCTCATAACCTCCTTACCTTGAATAATAAAATGTATTAAAGAAAAGATGAAGGTGCAAAAATGAATAGGATTGAGAGCATCAGGCTTAATGGTTCCTCCAGCAAATTGATGTCAGCCTTCCTTGCATGCCTGCATTCTGCAGTGACATGATAGCTGATTTTCCCAAGGACCTCTGCCTCATTCAGCACCCAGAATTGCCAGCACAACCTCTTAGAACAACACTAAACCAGCATTCATGAATGGATTCACAGGCTTCTCTGTAGTATTTGTCAGAGCATCTAAGAGGAGAAAAGAAAAACAGCAGCAATCAAATGTTGATGGATTTATAATCACTTTCCATTGAGAAAGGACAAGCAGTCCTATATCCATCATATAGATAAGAGCTGATATATTGGTGCATCTGAAAATTGCCCCCTAATGTTGCATTTTCTGCTCATAAACACCTTTTCCCATGTTTTTGTGATGTTTCCTATATTTAAAGGTTACCTGCCACTGACTTAAGGACTACTCCAGTAGTCCAGGGTGGGATTCAATTCCATGAACCTCCTGTCTCATGTGATGGACACTCACTAGAAGAGAACAGCATGTAGTCATGTGATTAGAAATTATTTCAGGACACACATACGTCATGGTACTGCTGTGGCACTGCACAGATAACCCTTAATCAAACATGCCCTAGCTTCTCAACTCTTAACTTTGCAACTCTCCATCCTTTCAACACAACTTTTATTTTTTTGGTACATTCGACTCTTTGTACAGGCTCTGCTTCTGGAGACATAATATGAACTTCAACACTTTTATCCCACAGATCTGTTCTGTTTCTACAGCCTACAGATCCAACCTTTACAATTTTAGCAGGGAGTTATGGATAACTGGTAGCTGGCTGCTGTCTTGGGTATGAGCTGATCAAGGCATCTCTCTTCAGGCACATTATACAGCTACTGAAGGAGAACAGAGGACAAGTTTGTCTCAGTCAAATTTTTAAGAGCTTTTCTTTCCATTTTTTTGTCTTCAGGCTCTCTAACCTTCATGTCCAACTGTAGGCTGTATTCATCCCTATTCTTCTATCTGGTATTTTTACAAGGTCAATTAAACACATGTCTCAGACCAGGCCAGCTTTCCAAGTTACGATTCAAGTCCTTGCTCAAAAGCAGTGAACTTTCCTCCTTACTTCACTCTCAAAAATAGTTGAATTTTTTTTTACTAAATGCTACAAAAATTATAACAAAAATCTATCTTAGCCAAAGAGCTGGCACAGAAAATCTGAGCCCCAGTGATTTAAACTTTGGTAATCTTATCAGTAATTGCAACAAAACACCATATAATGCATAAAGTCAGTCAGTCTTAATTATCTGTGTCATTACCAGGTCTGCCTGTAATAACACAGTATCTCAGTCTCCTGGCCTCTTCTAGATGACACTTGACTTACTATTCTGTGGGAATTTTTGATGTGTCACTATATGTTTATGTCTGTCATCATGTCCTTGTGAGATTAAAATTATATCCCCATTTATACTTCCATCAGAAATAATGGTCTGAGAATACCCATTGTTGTTGCTGCAAATTGCAAATCATGCAAAGAAAAAACAAACCAGACCAATTATCAAACTGAAGTTGCTTTAAAAGAAGGATCCCATTTTGTCACATAGGTGAGTACAGTCTTCAGATATCTGCACTGTTTACGTATCTATGTGCAATGTAGCAGTTTCAGTGGGACAAGTGAGATTTGCTAGTCATCACCCCATGAAACACTCAGGTAATGACAATTGTGAGGAAACACAGCTCTTATCCCATCTACAGATTCAGCACGGAGGCACAGAAAAATTGAATTCCTTGACAAAGCTCACAGGTGAAGCCTGTGGCAGAGCAGAGATTCTGAAGTCCTACATTAGCTCCTTTAAGTATCCACCAGGCTTTTTTTCCCCCCTCTATGTGTAAGTCTCATATTTTATTTAAAAAATTCTTATTTTATAACTGATTTTCAAAAAGTTTAGACAAAAACAAAAATACATGCTTTACCTTCACAGAAAGGTTAGGGGAAAAAATTAGAGAAAAACACATTTGAAATGCTCTGATGGTTTACCAAAATCTATCTTTTGGGGAAAATATGGTTGTTTCTGCTGATTTTTGGCAAAATATGATAAATTGTTTCATCTCAGCCCCATAGTGAAGTTGTTTTAGAGAGGCTAAAACAGTAGATCCTTACATTTAGCACCATAACCACTTAATTATAGAAGATAACATTATGACATTGCTGGCGTTTAATGCCGAGTTCAACTCCATTCTGCCATAAGAGTGGAAACATACACACATCACCTTTCCTGGAATGCTTTTGCTTCCTTTTGGATAATTGCATTTCATCATGTTCAGAGCTCAAGCATTTTGAAAAGCTAGTAGTGTTGCTACAGAAACTGAGGTAAAAACAAAGCTTTCTTCTTCTGCACGCAGAGAATGGCAAGACAAACTTCCATTATTAAAAAAAAAAAATCTTAATTTTAAAAAGTTACTCTAATCTCTGGAGAAACCAAGAGTGTTTCAATATCTGGCATTTCCCAACTGTTTATTTAAAGGACAAGTTCTGCAGCAAGTTTTCTTTTGTCTCTGTCATTTCATCACATTTGGAGCTCCCTGCAAATGCATTTTGTATACACAACTCTTAGTGAATAGCTCTTTAGCACACAATCAAGGCCTCTCCACCCACACCTCATCAAAAAAAAGAGAAAAAATTAAAAGGTATAAGTATGATACCAAACAAACATTGATGCAAACACTGCAAGAACTGGACCACAGGACCAGTACTCTTCTTAGGATCCATTCTGGTTCTGGCTGGCATGGAGTTTACTTCCTTCACAGCTACTCCTGCAGTGCCATGCTCTTGCACCTGCACCATCATCAAAGCTTTCTCTCTTCCCCACAAAGCAAGTGGGCTGGGAGTGGGCAGAAGGTTGGGAGGGAATGTAGACAAGACACCAAATGAACAAAGGGCTATTCCCTACATCTAACACTGTGGTCAGCATGTACAAGTCCAGGGAAAAGGAGGAGGAAGGGAGTCTTTGGCTATCACAGTTACCTTCTCAAGCAACTGCTACTCCTGCTGAGACCCTGCTTCCCAGGAATAAAGTGGATGGGAAGTAACGAATTCATTCCTCTGTCTCCTTTGACTGCACACTCAGCATTTGCTTTCTTTATTAACCTATCATTATCTCAATCTACAAGTCTCTTCACCTTCTTTCTTTTTTCTTCCTATCATACAGGAGACAGCAAGGAGCAAGAGGCAGGGTGAGTGCTGGCTGCTGGCCAGGGTTAGCCCTCCACAGGCTCCCATGTAATGGGTGTGACCCATATGGCATTTTCTGCTAGGCCAGGCAAATGCGTCTCTTCAGACAAACAAAGGCCTAAAGGTGAGATGTAGCTATTTCCACTATCAGTAGTGCATGATATGGAATGATTTACAAATTTCAAAAGATTAACAGCTCACTTTCACCCCATATGTTTTTCAAGATAAACAGAACAGTTGACAACTGCTGTGCAGCACTGTGCCCATTTTACTGTCTCCCAAAGAGAAACAGTTGGTCAGACATGCAGGAGAAGACTTTTGCCCTGCAAATCAGCCACAATATCTTCACTTTTACTTATCCATTAGAGCTGACCAGAGAATTTTTTTCCTAACAGGAAATAACATCTTTCAAAAAAATTCCAACTTATGTCTGAATACTATAGATACTTATTGACTTAGACCTTATGGTTAGACTTCCTGGTACCTCTATGCATTCTCATTTATCCATGAGCCTGGCTGGCCAGACTTCCTCTCTGGTAACACCTGATGGTCTCACTTTCTGTTGGCACATAGTAGGTCATCACAGGGCAGAAACATTTGCCCAAAGCCTTGAACTCCAGTGTATAATAGAGTACACTGAACTACCAGCCCCTGCAGTTCCTGAAGACATAAGATTTTCCATGTTCAGTTGATTTGCTGTTGTTATCTGAAAATGAAAACTCTAATAGATATATATTAAACCTTTTACAGTAAATTTTCAACTCTGTCTGTTTTAATCAAAACTTAACTTTTATCACATTTTTCTTCCTCTCCTTACCCCTAATATCACAATAAAAAAGAAGGTAAGTCTCTAAGGGTGCTTAGTTTCAGGTTCTGCGTTTCCTTTATTTGCTGACACTAAGCATTGATTTGATGGTTCTATGCATTTCACACAAGTTCCTAGTAGCACTTGCAAGTAGCATTTTATGCACAACATATGGCCAGTATCTAGTCAATCTCTTCTCCACCAGTTTCAATCAAATCCTTATCTATTTTCTTACAAGGAAAAAGAAAATCCCTTAAATTACACCACATGGAGATGATCTAGACAAAACTGGCTGAGCTACAACATACTGAGACTAACCCAAACCACATCTTCTGTGCTGTGCCAGGCACCACCCTGTGATACTCCTCCTTTACCAGCCCCACAGACAGCTGGGCGTATCAGAGAGAGAGGTCTGTGTGGACTGCCATCCTGTAACATGATGATGAAGTTGTCTATAAACAGGGCACTGTGTCAGAAATGCACCTTAAAATTTGCACAAATCATCATAAGCCTTTAGCAGTCTTGTTATCTTCTCTGTTGTTTCACTTTCCTATTAAATAATAGCAAAAACAGCACTAAAACCAATCTAATAAATGTCTTCATTTTGGTGCTCCAAGGCAAAAGCATCTGCTTTTACATCCTTCTTCAAAGATATTTACCCACCTTTTCTAAACTATTTCCTTCCACTTACAGAAACTCTGCTACTACTCCAGGCAATCACTATCCTTGTTGCTACAAATTATTCCTAAATATCTACTCTACTATTTAACAAAATGCAATTAGAGCCTGATATGAACAATAATAGCATAGGATTATACTAGATAAAATTATATTCCAATCTGTTCCCACTTTGCCAGAGCTTTTTATATATTTGAGGACACTTATTAAACTCTCTCTCCCCTTGAAATCCTCCATTCTTTGGGCTGAACCCCCCAATTCATTCAATCTTTTCTTACCATTACATTTTGCAGGTTTTTGATTATCCCCTTGTTCACTTTGGATTCTCTCCAATGAGCTCACATCCTATTAGGAAGGCACAGCCCAAAATCAGTTCCAGTGCTCCAGCTGATGCCTTATCAGCATTGAGTGAAGCAGGATTACTTCATGTGTCTTGTCAGCTGTATGCCTGTTTGTATGTCCCAGGTTGGCAATTATTTTTATTTTTCCTTTTTAAACAGCATTCCCAACTCATGTTCACACATGTGATCCACTACAGGCAGCAAGGTTTTATTCTGAAGAAGAATTTCCCAGACACTTACTTACATCAGCTGGTGACTTGGTGGTGGTTCTTCACTAACAAACAGTGCAAGTGACACAACTAAAGGGCAAACCACCCCTGGTCAAAACCCTGATGCAGAGATCTAATGTGTTACTTCTGTGTGTCCTGGGAGGTTTCTTTGCTTTCGTTATTGTGCTTTTAGTCTTATTGGGGTCTTTTTTTTCATTGGGAACAAAGCTGCTGGGCAGGGAGATGACACATACAGAAGAAGGATCTTGCCATCAGTAAGTGCTCCTGCTGACTACAACATACTTGCATAGTTGCTATGTACTCAGTCACAAACTCATGTGGCCACGAGGACTTTGTCCCTCAGCTCATCTTTGGTGGCTGTTCCCTCTGCACTGACAGAGCCATTTTTTGCTGACCATTTGCATACAAATTGCTCCTCCTTTGTACTTGCACTGGGCATGATCATGCAACTGAGTAACCGCACATGATTTTAAAGTGATAGTCCTGTGGTGACCAGCTGAAGAGAAAGACCTCTTTTTTCTAGTTTAAGAACTCCACAGGTTGATGACCCAGAGAGTTAATATAAAATTTGGATTCCATGAACATTGCTGAATTTCAGTGCACAGAGCCACTGTACAGGAGAGACAGAAGCCTAGGGAGAGGGGCGTTATGCTTGCAAGCAGAAATAAGTGTTCTACAAACCCAATTGCCACTTGTAATCAGAGCTACTGGATTGACTGAAGTTACCACAAGATCATTTCACTCAGTTCTGTATGTTTCAGGCTGAGCTTGTGCTTACTAAATGCACTTCCAGGGCTTAGCTCTTCCCATGGCTCTGATTCCTCTATAAGCCTTGCACCTCTGTTACTGGACACTCTAAATACCTGGGTATCAGGTAGAGTCTTCACACCATTTTTCAGTTAGAGAAGTTTAAAGTCTCTAGGATTTATGAGGCTGGTATTTGTAGGGAGGATACCTTTGGATATTATTGAAGAGGTTTGAGAGACAACAAATGGCTTCAAGAAATTTTCAGTGGCTCTGCTCCATAACTGAGTTACAGAAGATAAAGCTATGGTTTATAATCATGAAGATGAGTGGAAAAAGAGAACCTTTTTCATAACAGGAAAATCTTCTTAGTCTCAGGTGCCCTTCTCCTGTGTCAGAATGAGCACCAAGAAGTTTTCTCTTTTTAAGAGAACTGTGCCATGAAACCAAAAGAATCCTCCCTGTTTATCAAGCAGCAAAAAAATAACCAATGACTTCAAATACTTCTTTAATCTCTACCATCCCTACAGAAGACTTTTCTTTTTACACATTTCAGCTGGTTTATTGCATAAATATTATGTTAGCAGTCATTCTTCAGTGTGTAGGTGGGATCGCCAGTAGGCAGAGACAGTGATAAATGAGTCTCCAGGTGTTGCTGCTCTTTTTAGAAAATCCTTTAACAAGCATTTGTGAAGATTGAGGTCATTTTGCAAACTTGTAAGAGTTACAGTAAGTTGTTTCACAGACACTTTTTTTTTTTAAGAAGTGCTGTCAGAGTTGGTGAACCCAAAGTGGGTTGTATCTTTCTACTTAGTTCTGTTTACAAAACCCAGGTAATTATTTACATGCATTTAGTTTTGAGGATGCATTAAAGACGTCAGGGATGAGGATTATTAGAGTGATGTTTTCATTAATTTCTTTTCTGGCTGCAAGAAAGCAAATCTTGCAGTCCTGAACTCTCCAACAAACATTTTGCACGCTTGATGACAGCGTGGAGATGATGGTCTGTTTCACCAAGGTAATTATTGTAAACACCAAGAAGCCAGGAGAGAAGCTGCACAGCTCAGAAGATAAGAGTCTAAAGCCTTTCACCTTCAGAGTGCAGATCCTACCAACAACCAGGCCGAACAGGTTCATTCAAGTATCAAACCTACACTGAAGTGTCCTCCCACCCTCAGCACCCATCAAACCCAGCAGCAACTCACTGGCTCACAGACTGACAGGACTCCACGGGGAAGGCAGGACCACACAGGGCGGAGCACCGGGATCCATCGATCCCAACGCAGCCACTGGGAATGTGCTGGACTGAAACTCTTCCTGCTGTGATGGTTCCCCAGACAAGACTGGTGGCAGCTTTCCTGAGGATCAGATGGATGCAAACTCTTCTCTGCAACACACCAAAGAAGGATGAGGAAAAACAACATTTCAAAGCACCATGCCACTGTCCTTATCAACACCATCCTCTGGCATAGGGAAAGGTACTCAGAGTGGGTAATTCCAGGCAAACACCACCCAAAATACCACTCTGAATGCCCCTGTGCCAGCACTTGATATCAGGTAGCAAAGAGAAGTGTTTTGCAGTGAGGATTAGCACTGAAGGGCTCAGCTGTAAGGATGCAATAAACACCACATGGAGGGAGCAGAACCGTGGAAAACGATTTGGCATTTCATAACCAAGCCCCCACCTTCACACTTAAGTAATATTTTATCGTCTAGCATCGTGTCTTGGCACAGAATTCCACACGCTGAGACTCTTTTGTAATTCTGTACTCCACAATGCTGTTCCCCCCCACCACAAAGAGACCTCTGTCCAAAGGTGGAACACAAACAAGCTCCATTCTGAGTCATAAAAACATAACACATGCGTAAGTGCATGCAATAATCTTTGTATAATTTGCCCCTTAGTCATTGTCTAGTCCTATTATGTAAATCTGAAACATGCATTTTTGAAAATAAAGGGCTTCAGTAAAATAATTACTGTTGTAATCCTGGAACCACACCCAATAAACAGTTTAGCAATCAACTGGCTCCATATATTTGAAAGCTATAAACAGATTAGTATGAAATTAAACCAGTAAGGGCCAAAATCTCAGCTGCTGGTGTAAATTAGTATTGTTTGATTAAATCAAATTAGCAGTTTGATTGACTTCAATTAAGCTACACTAATTTACAGAAAGCCATCATCTTTCTTTATGCATATTCATCTCAGAGTATGTAAGTGTGTAAGATTTCTTTGTGTTCTATGGAGACAGTGATCTTTAGCACAACAATCTCATTTCTCTCTCTGCATATGGAGATTCATGAGACTTAAATATGGCTTCAGGCACTGTGGGGAGAGGAACTGAAGAACTACCAGAAAAGACCTGATGACTCCAATATAATAATTTCAATAAACTCCTATTCATTTTCTTAATAAGAAATTTGCTTGACTATAAAAGACAGCCTGAGACTGCCCTTAGCAAGCTTCATTCCAAAGAAACCTAGAAATTATTATCCATTAACAGTCTTTGCACAATTTGGAATAATAGCCAATTTTTTCAAAAACCAATATTGTTAACTTCACAGTATTCCAGGTCAAGAACTGCACCTGACTTTTCATGCATCTCCCTACAACTCATGACATAACTTTCATCTCATAGTAAAAATAAACCTAATTTCAATGGTTTCTAATGTCACAAAATTGGCCATAGTAGGACCTAAAATTGGCCATAGAAGGATCAGATGACTGGGACCTCCTTCTCATTTGGAAAGGAAGCCATTCATACTGCACTTTCATTCTAAGCCTTGTGAAACATGTGAATCCTTACTTATGCTCAGGTTGCATGTTGGAAGAGTGGGGCACAGAGTCAAGCTGTGTGCTCAGCTCACAGAGTGGGAGAAACAAGAAGTCAGGTTTAAGAGACAGATTCTTGTGCCTTAGCCACATTCTGAAACCACACTTCTCCCTTAGATCATCCATACACCATCACACTACCAAACTAAAAATCATCTCACCACTACAATTCTGATGCTCTGTCTGAACAAACCTTTTTATCACAAGGGCAGGAACACAAGGAGAGAGAGGAACTGTGGAAAAAGGTTCTGGTGTCTGAAACACACATTGTATCTGGGTGAAAGGAGTGAGATTGTCCTCCTAAATGCCAAAAAGCAACAACATTGCTAAAAGAGAAAACACATAGGGAGGAGAAATGAACCCCACACAGCTCAAAAAAAGGCAGAATGGAGGTCTGAGGAAATAAAACCTTGATTTAATTTATTCCCAAGCCAATCAGACAGAAACACTTAAACAGATATAAACTACAAGGAAAGTTTGTAAAGGTATCTGGAGAAATTTGGGAATCAAGTGGACCCAAAAGGATTAAGGGGTATCTCCCCTCCAGGGCTGAGAACAAGGAGAACAAGAGCAGAAGCAGCAATACAACCAATGAAACTGCCAGCAGAGTGGCAGTTTTCCATCAGACACAAAGTAGAACACCTTCCATCTTGAATTTCCACTGCATAGTCTCCTCTGGAACACCAATCAAGAAACAGGAAAATCATAGTCAGAAGTAAAGGAAACAGGGAAAGCAGCTGCTCTGGGAAAGCAAGCAGCCATCCTGGTGAGGAGATCCAGGCCCTCCTCTGCTCCCATGCTGGAGGCTGGTGCCAGTGACCATACAGACCCTGAGTCCAATTCACATTTCTTTTTTGGTAGGTGTAGCTAACCGGAATTCTTCTCTGAACTGGAAAGATGGATTCAACAGGAGGGCTGTTAGGTGGATAAGGAACTGGTTGCCCAGCTGCATCCAGAGGGTTGTGGTCAATGGCCCAGAGGGCCAGCAGAGACAAGTGACAAGTGGTGTCCCTTAGGGGTTCATATTGGGCCCACTAATATCTTCACTGATGACATCATCAGTGGGATGAAGTGCACCCTCAGCAAGTCTGCAGATGACACCAAGCTTGGGGGTGCAACTGACACACCTGAAGGATGGGAGGCCAACCCAGAGGGACTTGGACAAGCTCAAAAAGAGAGCCATGGGAATCTCATGGTTTAACAA
Organism: Hylia prasina; assembly: GCA_013397195.1. Taxonomy (NCBI): domain Eukaryota; kingdom Metazoa; phylum Chordata; class Aves; order Passeriformes; family Sylviidae; genus Hylia; species Hylia prasina. The sequence continues at coordinate 483,589 of VYXD01007338.1, forward strand.
GAGCAGGTGCAAGGTGCTGCACCTGGGTCAGGGCAACCCTAGGAGTGACACAGGCTGGGAGCTGAACTGATTGAGAGCAGCCCTGCAGAGAAGGACTTGGGGTGCTGGTGGATGGGAGGCTGGACATGACCCAGCCATGTGCACTCACAGCCCAGAGTGTCCCGGGCTGCATCCAAAGCAGCGTGNACAGGAGGGCTGTTAGGTGGATAAGGAACTGGTTGCCCAGCTGCATCCAGAGGGTTGTGGTCAATGGCCCAGAGGGCCAGCAGAGACAAGTGGTGTCCCTTAGGGGTTCATATTGGGACCACTACTATTTAATATCTTCACTGATGACATCATCAGTGGGATGAAGTGCACCCTCAGCAAGTCTGCAGATGACACCAAGCTTGGGGGTGCAACTGACACACCTGAAGGATGGGAGGCCAACCCAGAGGGACTTGGACAAGCTCAAAAAGAGAGCCATGGGAATCTCATGGTTTAACAAGAGCAGGTGCAAGGTGCTGCACCTGGGTCAGGGCAACCCTAGGAGTGACACAGGCTGGGAGCTGAACTGATTGAGAGCAGCCCTGCAGAGAAGGACTTGGGGTGCTGGTGGATGGGAGGCTGGACATGACCCAGCCATGTGCACTCACAGCCCAGAGTGTCCCGGGCTGCATCCAAAGCAGCGTGGGCAGCAGGATGAGGAAGGAGACTCTGTCCCTCTGCTCTGGGGGGACCCTACCTGGAGCACTGCATCCAGCTCTGGGTCCCCAGCACAGGAAGGACATGGAACTGATGGAGAGAGTCCAAAGGAGAGCAACAAAGATGACTCATCTCAGGGATGGAGAAACTCCGCTATGAGTAAAGACTAAGAGAATTGGGATTTTTCAGCCTAGAGTTGGGGTGACCTAATTGCAGCCTCTGAAGGGAGCTACAAGACAGATGGAGAGGGACTTTTTACAAGAGCATGTAGTGACAGGACAAGGGGGAACAGCTTCAAACTGAAAGAGAATAGGTTTGAAGATTAGACTCTAGGGGGAAACTCTTTGCTGAGGGGGTGGCAAAGCATGGCAACAGATTGCCCAGAGAAGTTGTGGATGTCCCATCCCTGGAAGTGTTCAAGGCCAGGTTGGATGGAGTTTTGAACAACCTGGTGTAGTGGAAGGTGTCCCTGTCCATGGCAGTAGGGTTGATCTTTAACCTTCCAACATAAGCCATTCTATCATTCTATTATATTCTATTCTAAGATTCACAGGGTCAGAAAGAAACAACCCCTCACATGCTGAAAGTCACCTGAGAACAGAAGCTGAGCATAACAGCTTCCATGTTGCTGCTGCATTAGTATCCATCCCACACTGCTGAGTGTAAAGCCCCACACGTGCAGTGCAGCCAAGGCTGCAGCAGCAGGTGGGGGCTTGGTTCAGCAGACTTCATCTCTGGCTCATTTCACCTCTTTGATCTGCTGTACACACAATGGCTTGACTGCAATGCCCCAGTAATATGTGACACTTTGAGGCACATGGAGGAACACAGCTCCCCTTCTCATAATTTTTTCTTTACAGAAACAAGACTAAGGAGGGGTCTCCCTCACAGCATCTGTCATTTCCCAATTGCTGCTGAGTAGCAAGTTAACAAACATGAAAAGCTTTGTTTGGGAGCACAGCATAGGGCTTGCACCCAGAGAGAGGATTGTTCTGTATGTTCTTGTTACTGTGATATTTCCCATATACTGAGACATTCCTGGCGGGAAAGGCAGGCAAAAGAAGCAGTTATTTAGCAGCATGTGGCAGGAAAGTGAAGAAAATGCTGTCTGTGCTGCTTTCCCACCCTAAGCTCATCTTTCAAGGCTTGGGCTATACTATACTATTGACTATTAGGATCAAGTAAATGTTAACATCAAAAGGAATTCGATAATATATTTTGATAAAAGCACATTTTTCCATATGGTTTTACTAGTTTTATGCTGTCACAAATCCTCGTAAGTTTGAGGGCAGGAACATTTGCAGAAACAAATAATTCTTATGTAAAGCATCCTAAGTCCTCAAGGAACGAGAACTCCCAATTAATACACGTGAAAATACAATCCTGAATTTGTGAAGGGTTATTTCCATCTTTCAAGAAACACAACTGAACCATAAGACTTCACATAACCGGTCAAACTTTGACTAGGTATGTCACACTTAGGTGACATCACAGAATTTCTGGCCACATCATTAAGGATTTCGGTGATCTTTCAGCTTTACACTTGAGGTTAAGATTTTTTTTCCCCTTCCTTTTCCTTTTTTCTTCTTCACAGAACTTCAGGTTTTGAAAAGCAATATAAAAAAAACATTGCTGAGTTTCAGAGTTTTCAGGAAAAGGTCAACAGACATTTCTATCTAAGCTTTAACTCCCACATAGCACTGAAATGTAGGGATAGGTTTTTAAAGTCATTTGGATGTCTGAATAGACTGAGAAAAATATGTTGGGACTGTCAAAATACCTGGCTACTTCTTCCAAAAATCAAGCGTTGACACTTGCTTAGGAACAAATGAAAAAAATCTCATCATTTTATAATCAATATTTTCAAGCTCTTAAATTACTTTCCTAGAAAAGAGAACCCTCACAGAGTCTCACCTCTAGGACTCACTCATTGGGTGCTGAGCAAACCTCATCATTTTTGGTGCTTGTTTGTCCCCTACAGCAACAGTAAGGGCTCTGACTGCCAGAGCAGATGTGCTTTCCATCACAACCCATCTCAAAGTGTACCATACTAGCTGGGTAATATTTGGAAGCTGGTTTCTACAGGATAATTCATTTAGGCAGCAAGGGAACCCTTTGAAGCTGATAGAATGATTTCCATTGGCTCCAGCGGACACCAAATCAGGTCTAAGGAGTGGATAGACTTGTTGGACCTTGAAACAATACATGCCTTTGAAATACCTATATATAAATATGCACAGGGACATAACCAGCCCATCTGCATCTGAATTTCCTCATCTCAGAAATATGGATAACAACAGCTATTTACTCATCTTTCTAGAAGGTTGATAGTATTTAAAGCAATTGGTGTGATGACTAATTAGCTAATATTTGAAATTTTAAAGCACTACATAACTGCTAAGTACTACTACTAAATTAAGCCAACTGTCAGTGAAGGCAGACAGCCTGATCTTCACTGCTTGTTGACACAAGACCAATTATAAATAATGAGTTCCATAAAGTCTCAAATATGTCATACATGGAGAAATTAATGAAAATTAAGGTGAATAAAATGGTACATCCTCATCATTCAATATTAAAATTTATTGGATTTCAGACTTTTAATCAGCAATTTCCCGTTCTATATGCACTATGCAGCTAAATAAAGCACACATACCTTTTTGATTGAAAATATGGCCTATGTTAGCCTTGTTCCATTATACTAACATTGATACTGTTAACTTCTGAATTAAGAGCCCTGTTCATCAGCTCGTGAAGGTCCAGTTAGGTTTGCTGCTCTTTCTACTCCAGCTGTACGATTATAACAATCTCATTTTTAGTCACCTCCTAATTGCAAACCTCATCCATTAATGACCACTCTGTTTCCATTTGGCTCTTCCCAGATTGCACCAGAAGCTCACAGTTATTCTGTAGTCAATTAGCATATGCAAATTTTTCTCTGCCACTTACTTTCCCACGTTATGCTTTATTTTCTTCTAGGGAAAAACCATTTCCACTAAAGGCAGAAGCCTTCAGCTATTAAACATTTATTCGGTTTTTATTTTTCTTGCCTTGACATTCCCTGTATGGGGAGAACTGGATATTATCTCTACCTTGACAATTCCTCCTTGTCTTGTGTCAGGAGAGAATTTCATAAGTCAGCTCTGACCTTCTACACCTAAGGCATTAAGGAAAATGTTCAGAAAGATCAGACCCAAGCTGGTCTGTTAGGATTTCCACCAACAAGCTTCCACCAAACTGGCAGAACCTGCGCCATCTCCCTGGTCCCTGCCCATCTTCCTACCAGCTTCCTCAGCTTAAGAGGAAAGGTGTAGTCTTACCTTTGCTATCCAAGCATTTCACTCCTGCCAGAGCAGTTTAGCAGATGAAATGTGAACATTTAAAGTTAGTCTGCTTTATGCAGACATTCCTTGTCATGATCAGGGAAATAATCCAGTTTTTCAGATTCCAGAATCATACAAAACAAGTACAGTACTTCATACACAGCTTCAGAAATGTAGAGGTAAGTATAGGTTTTTCATGAACATTCAACCAAAACATTACCTGCTGTGTTTCAAAAAATGTGGGGAATTATTCCTTTTCAACTGACTAAACAATTACTGGTATTTATTATCTCTATTTTGACAGAACTGGTTTAACACATTCTTAAAAAAATACACAACTTATTCTTTTTGATCATCACAAGTGTCATCAGCCTACCACAAATGTTGTACTAAATAACTCTGCACCACAAAGAAACATGATCCTCTAAACGTTGAATCAACGTATTTGCTGAGGTGTGTATCAAGTCAAGCCATCTCAGCATGTAACTGATTCCCCAGTGGGAAGCAAATAAACAAACAAGCAAAGAGAATATCTCACCTTGGAAATGCCAGTTAACACAGCTCCACAGGCCCAGTCCTTCTCTAGCATTTACCCCCCAAGAGGCAGCTGCTGCAGGCACAGAGCTGCTCTTGCAGATGGCCTGGCCCACAGTTCCAAGCAAGGCTGTTTGCTGGTCACACAGTCACCAGGGACCCTGCAACACTGCCCCCCCCACCAAGACAGGAACACTTCCTCCTCTGCTTTTCCTTCTTGTTTTCAAGGCCACATGCAACTCCTTTCTCTTCCTCTCCTCTTGGGAAGCTGGATTATTTTATGATGGCAACTGGTCATTCCATCCCTGATCCTCCCTGACATCAACAGCACACAGACTTCTGTGTCTCAGAGGAATGTGGGTAAAACCGCTCTGTTGGGGTAAATTCTCCCCCTTGTAAGAAAAATTCCCTCCTTTAAGAAAAAGAATTTTGATTGAAAATCACATTTTGCCTGAGGGCATCCTGGTTAAAGTCTTATTCTTTCCTTCCCAGGAAAACATTAAATCAGCCAAATGGCTCTTGCTGCTCCTCCACTGGAAGGAAGGAAAGTAACAACCAGAGGATAAAATACAGAAGGAAAAGCGTGAGTGGTGAAAAAAGAAGTGGTAGCACTGACCTCTTGACTCAAGGGCAGTGTGGGGAGGAAGGCAGCTCAGAGTGGGAGGGAAGTGGTGGAGTGAAAATAGCATGCATATGTGCGGACGCACATGCAGATACTGATTTACCAAAGCCTAGTGAGGAGGCGTCAGCCTCCCTGTTGGCACCAATTTGTGTAGCCTGCCTTTCTGCATCTTGTGGAACAGCCACACAGCAGCGTGGCTCAGCAGCCTGCCACCCAGTTTGGGAAAGGGAATCACCTGTCCTCAAAAATGCATTGGCATCTACCTCTTTGCATGGGAAGGGGACAGTACTGCTGGGGAACATTGCATTACATGTGCTACTTCCACTGAACATGCAACACTGCTCATAAGCTTCTCATAAGGAGCATGAACTGCTCTTGCATTTGTTCTGTACTCCTGGAGACGTGTATGCGGAGCAACTCAACAACAACACATTTATTTTCCCTGCAAAAGGGAAAAACAATTAGAAAACCTTTGTATTCTTCGCACTTAAAAGGGCAGGTCCCCTTACACCAGATACTGCTCTTTCAGCAGATCTTTGTGGGTGGAGATTTCATATCAGCATGTCTGCCAGTTCCTGCTAGAGTTTCATCCAAGCCACAATATACAGAGTCAACATTAATTAGCATTAATTATTATTTATAAGAAGCAATATTATCTGCACTGCTATCACTCACACTTATTTTTATGCCTTACACAGGGTTCATCTATGTGGTACCTCACTGCTCAAATAGACTAAGGTTCCATGGCATCTGCAGACTAATGCACACTACTGCCATCCTTAAACCATTTTGAAGAGGTCATTGTAAAAGTTAGGAGATCCCCTTTTCTGTGCTCCCATCAAATTGCCTTCTACTTTCTGTTTATAGCTAGGTCAAGGTTTTTCTTCTCTTTTTTTTTTTTTCCCCCCCCTCTCAAACAGGAAAGAATAATCAAAAAAACCCCAAATAAACAACTGCCTAGAGATCATAAAACCATTTTCTTTCTAATCAAAAAACCAGAAATGGAACAACACAAGAAGAGCATTCCCTCACCCCATTTGGAACCATCTAAACACAGTGTTTCCAGAACAAAACTCTCAAGTGAGCCTTCTGCACTTCACCACAATGAACTGGTTTCATACTAACAGAGAAAATATGCTCAATGAATTTATACTGAATTTATTCCTCTATCTATTTGGTTGGCACAAGCAGGAACTTTCTTAGCCATCACTTTATTCTGCTTTAAATCGTGTCTCCAAAACCAGAACTGTCCTGTATGAAATGGAGTTTTATATTAAGCAATGGGGCTGATTTTATTTAGTTCCCATAAAAATGAGAAAACTTGCAAATATTACAAAATTCAATTTAAAACAGTTAATTAGCCCAGATAGCTATTATTAGTACTACTGAAGTTATTAGTATTGTTGATAATAACTGCTCATAAATAATGATTTGCATACATTAAATTTAGTTGGAAGAACTTATGAACATTAGCAAATCCTATAATGACCATGGTCCATATTCTCCTTCTAATGAATTCTGCCTCAATTCCAGTTTAAATAATTTTTTTTACCACTTTGTTTCTTGCTTATTTTGTTGCTTGATGCAATACACAATAGCAAAGGCACCAAGATTAGTTCAGTGAATCCAATTTAGAAAGCCACTTTTACAAAGACCAAGTTTAATGAAAACACTTCAGTATGTTAAAGTGAATTCCCTTAGCCAATCCAGGCTGGTTGGAGAAACTACTAATAATCAGCTGGAACTGCTGAGTCAAAATTAAGAATGGGATGGAAACACTGAACACATTTTATGTACTCCCATTGCTTGTACTCCATTTGAGATTGTTGCAATCATAAATTATGCACTGCTCTGAAACACTATATACTTTGACCAATATGAATTGCAACATTTTGCTGAGGAGTCACAACACGTTGTGTCACACTGCATACACCTTTCAGCCAGAAGCATGAACTGAAAAGCGCAGGAAAACTTCGCATTGCCATTTACTGTTGAAAGCCACCTTCCATCTGAAAACATTTGTGAGCAGTTTGATTTATGTTGAAATGTATATTTTATTTGCTTTACTAAGAAATCAGACTAGACTGATTTAAATTTTCAGATACATAAGAAAAACTTTAAAACTAGATACTGTTGGCATATTTCTAATTTTCCCTATTATTCACATATGCATTGGATTAATTTGGTCCATAAATTACCTAATAAGAGGAAAGAAACCACACCATTTTGTTTATACAAATAGCAAATATGCACATTACAGACATTATAAACGAATACTTTGGTTGTTGCTGATTTTTAGGTAAAATAAGTCATGAATAATTTGTATAGAAGGGCACCTGAGAATACTGTTCACAGCACATGGGCAATTAATACACAGAAAAATATTTGCAGAAATTAATCATTATTACTTGTTTCACTCAGTTCCCTAACTCTGAAATGTCACACTATTGGTTAGTTATATGAAAAGACAAGAAGAATGCTTCCAGGATAATAAAAGCATTCTGAATTAAAAAAAAAAAAA
>VYXD01007338.1:491291-502739 GCA_013397195.1 Hylia prasina
AAAAAAAGGTTTGATCTTCATTGTATCTATAACCAGTAATTACCATGCCATTATATTTATACCAACAGTCGAGCACTTCACTGGCATAAACAGACACACCTCTTTCAGCAGCAGAGTTGCAATCACACATGCTGGTAGCTATCCTCATCCAAAAGGCACTGACAGTTAAATGTGAAGAATGTATAAATTATTGTCCAGATCTTTAGCTGCCTCATCACACAACACCTCACTGAAGTTAATAATGCTGTACCATCTGATAACACATCCCATTATTCACAGCTTAATTAAATTGTGCATGGAAAGTTAGCAGAAAGGGGTAACCAACCAATGCAACACAAACAACACAAAACTCAGTGCGGCAAGCTTAAGCTGGCTCTGTTAAGCAACACATCAGTAATGGCAGAAAGAACACTTTTGGAAAGCATTCAGAGTCAATAAAGTCATCCTTTTTAGTATTGATGAAGCAAGGCAACTATCAGGGCACATAAAAACACGTCTTAACTCACCTTTTCCTGGAGCAAGCGCTTCACACAAAAATGTTACAAAATAGCCTAATGGGAAACATTCTTCTGCACAAGTCATATCAGAAAGGACCATAATCCAGTGGCAGCCAGGTAAAGGAAGAAAATATCTGCAATGCTCAAGGTGGAACACAGTGTGCAGCTTTTAAGCAGCAAATAAATTTTGAGGGGCAATCCCTCTCACTTTATAGAATGTTTTTGTTTTTTAAATCCTATCTTAACGTCAGGATAAAGTTTGATTTAATGATGAAAGTAGTTTTTCTTTTCACAATCAATTACCTTACATAAATAATCTCTTCATAAATAATCTTAATAAATGAGCAGAGTACCTCAAGCATAAAAAACTGGAGAACCTCCATTTTAGGTGCTTCCTAAGAGAAGGCAAGCAGACTGGAATTCACCTTAAATGCTTTTCAGAGCTCTATAATACGTCCCAGGTGGTCACCTGGGAAGCCTTAAGCTTCCTTTCAGCTAACAGAAATAGGTACTACAGGGTGAAAATCACTTCATGTACTACAGTCACCTGTTTTGGGATGAGGTTGTAACAATTCCCTGGTGTGACAACATCTGCAGGCATTTAAAATTTCAGGCAGCAGCACTGAGGACGCACTATCTGCAAAGCACAATCTATGTACTTAGAAATCTTTAAAGGTACAAATTTTCAGTTCAAACTGACTATTATGTCTTTGGTTCTTCGGCTTTATTTTCTGTTGCCTATGAAATTATCAGTGTTCTCTGCTGTTTAAAATAAAACCACTCTTTCTAGTGCTATAACTTTGAAACACTTCAACACCTTAGCCAAGTCTCCTCATAACAAACAGAAATGGTGTTTATAAAAAAAATATTATTTAGGCTGCATCAAATCTTACCTCTGAAAAGGAAGACTCACAACACGCAGAAAAAGACTGTTTCCCTGCAATGTTCTTGGACAAAACTGTTCAGCATCACTGGGACAGAAACTCAGCCAATACACCCCCAAAAATACACTGCTGAAAGGAACAACAGTGCTGGTCTTTCCTGTCAAGAGCAGCTGGGAGCAACAATACCCTATCAAAGCTTCAAGGTGTAAAATGAACACAAATATTCATGTAAGTTATATTTTGCACTTGCCAACTAAAAAGAGCCAGGACACGCCCTCAAGAAGCTGGCCTGTGATTGTCCACACTACTTAACTAGCAACAAACTTCCTGACAAGGGCTGTCCCTCTAACCCAGTCCTTTCTCATGCCGCACAGAGGCCTCTGTCCAGGAGATAACAGAAAGGACAGCTCCCTCTAGACAGCCCAGATGAGGCCACTTCTTTGTAAGGAAGAGAATTTAGCCATGCTAAAGCCCTCGGGGGAAGGACTGGGTGCTGGCCTGTTTTTACTAGAGCTAAGGCAGCCCTAACGACCGGATGGGACGTTGTGGGCACCTTTAAGTGTAAGATCAAGATTGTATCTAGAAGACTCACCATACCGTGGTGTTTCAAATCCTAATGAATACATTCATGCACAAGAGTAATTTTCCTAAATTAATTAGGACTACTCCTATGTATAAAAGTATGCCAGTGTAGGTGTGAGTAGAAGAGGTCCTGGAATGTCAGTCATCATATACCCATCAGTTAAAGCACAATCATAAATGTTTTTGTTTGAAAGATTGTACTAATCTTAATATAAAATACGTGTTTTCTGGGTCTGATGACTCAAGAAAAACTTGCAAACCTTTAACTCATTCATCTTATATAAATAAACTTTCCCCTTGTGAAAGGGAGTCCTATGGCATTAATAAATAGGGATCTTTCTCAACCAGACTCAGATTCTGTAAGAATCACTTAGAAACATTTAGACTAATTATTTGTTGCGAATTATTCACTTGACTCTGTCTCTTCAATCAAGAAGCATGGCTCTATTTCTTTCAGCAGCACAAGCCAGTATAACAGAATACTCTTATATCAAACACCATTTAATTAAAGTCTCAGCTGGGAATAGTCATGAGTCTGGCCAAAGTTTTGAAGGTTTGAATGCAGGCCCACTGGAGTGAAAGCCCCACCTATTCAGTTTGCCTCTGCACCTGACTACACCTATTTTCCTCAAGACGCCAAACTTTAATGGTAGTACATTTAAAGGCCAAAGTAGGGGTAAGAGGGTACTGGGTGTCACATCCTGCCTTCAAAATAAACTCTATCCAAGTCACCAGATTTACTCACAGAGATTTTTTAAAGTAGCACTGGAAGAGGCCATTTTTCTCACAACACTTTGATAACTCTTAAAAAAAAAAAATCTATAATCTGTGTTGGGCCTTGTTGAGTTTCTTGGCACTGACCACGTGTCAGATGGAGAACATAAAAACGGACTGTCTTCCAAACCCTTATGGCATGAATAAACCAAGGTGTGAATAAGGACTCTCATAAGTGATGAGTAAATATCTCCATTGCCTGATCCATCAGTGTCAGGTGCCAGAGCTTACACTTCCCAGATATGAATACTGAGGTCTGCAAATCTTTGAATCCCTTTGTGCATCAGTTGTGCTCTGTTTTTCTTTCATAATCTCCTATTCTTCACAGTTGCTGGAGATTTTCACTAGGAAAAAAAAATAAGAGGAATTACTTTGTACAGAAATTGCAAGTAGAAAGAATTTTCAAACTGATGCACCCCAGCCCGTTTAGGAATTACACACTGATGTTCAACTTTCACTTTTGCATTTTTTAATATAATTTTTATTCAGTGTAAAACAAAACAAAACCAAAATCAACCACAAAAACACCCCTCCACTCCTCAATCACCCCTAGCCATGAAGGACTGGAAAAGTATACTCCAAGAGAGAAAATGCACATGAAAGACAATCGCTTCCAAAAGCACCATGGGAAACAAAAAGACAGAGAACTCCCTAGCCTGAGGAAAGCTGTAGAGGTGAGCAGTCCAAAAAATTATACCAGCAGAAGCAGTCAAATTGGAGATTGTTGGGCATCCTGGAAATTTTCTACAGTCTAAGTGGAACTGCTCTGCAATGTGTTCTCAGTTGGAGCTCTCTACTGCAACTTTCTCCTCATCTTCACCTCTTCATCTCAGCTTTGGTCCCGTTTCTTTTTCCTCTGCTAGCTTTAACCTGCCTGATTCCCTCGCCCATACATTTCCACTTATTTATTTTTACAGTAAAATTAAAAATTAAATGTCATTTCCATCATGTCAAAAATGTCAAAGCCTCCCAATATTTTTAAAAGGGAAAATGATCCATGTAAAAAGAAACCCAAAGAAGCAGCTGTGTGCCACGGTAGCAATTACAATCCTGGAGAAGTTAAGATGTGCACACATACTCACTCCCTCCTCATGGTCCTGACTGCCTTAGAGGGAAGAAGCCATTGCATTAAAGCAGATTTGGAGATGTTTAGTAAGACCTGGTCATAAGCAAACAAATCAGGACTACTGACAGGTTTACAGGGCAGAAGATAACTGGGTGTGACACACCAGAAAATCACTTGCAGACATTAAACTGGCACAAGCCTGTGGACTATGTTTTACTTCTCAGTCTTGGGCTAACACCCAGGACTTTTCTCTCCTTGCAAAGGTATGATGTCAGGCACATGGCAGTTCTTGAGATTCTGTATAAGCCAGCATTGCCAGAGGCTCTGTGCAGGTGTGGTTAACAGTTATTTAATGATTCTTCACAACTGCATGTATCTGTCTGAACATAAATACAGCCTGATCATAATCTTTCTTTTCACACCATGAATTTGCCCTAGTGTTTCCACCCTTGCAGGTTCCCAAATGCCCAATATCTGTTATCACAGACCTGAGATTCACTTCGTCATTTCAAACCATTCATGAGCACTTTGCTGTCCTGTTGGCTTAGTAAGGTGAAGACAATGAAGGCAGTATATTTAACACAAATGCTCCAGTTCTTCACTTAAATTCTGTATGTTTGGCTCCCTGATGACTCACGGGACTCTCCTCCCTTCCCCATGTTTACACAGTGATGACAAGTACTGTTAACTTTCTAAAAGCAAAATTATCAGAAAACCCCAAGAACACTGGCAATTCCTAGGAAAAGCCCTCTGTCTTTCTCATTTTCCAGCAGCTGCACGAGCCTTTACTCTAAATATCACTACAGTTCAATTAGTAAAAATAATTTTGAGTGATAGTTCAACTGTTTCTTTTCCAAAAGGTAATAGTTTTCCTAATTAGTCACTCGCTTTGATAAGGCACTGACTTTTACTCTAATCTAAATTAACAAGACTTTATCTACTTGCATCATTTAAACACACCCTACTTGCAAATCTGGTATGACTAAAAACCATGACAAGTGTTTGGTTTCATTTTACATTTGCTTCAAAGTGCCCCACTTGGAGGTTAATTATTAATCTACTAAAGTATATGTAAATGTTCAGGGAAACAACAGGGTTAGTAGGTAGAGCAGTAGTGGAGGAATTAGGAAACCCATGTCCTATTCCCATCTTAGATCATGTAAGTTTGGCCAAGACATTCAAAACCTGTGAACCTTTACTTAGAGAACCAAAATAGCAACACTCCGCACAAAGCACTTTGACATCTGTAGGGAAGAAATTTCATGGGTGTGAGGCAACAGGATGTTTATTCACACCTTAAAGAGACTGAAACTCAGCTAATCCCTTAAGAACTCACCTAAGAACTGGAAATCAAATACACAGTGCATGCAACTCAACGAAGTAATGATTTTATTACATCTGCAGCAGCAGAAGGACCAGCTCCCCAAGCTTTTACTGCATTTCTCTGCCATCCGAAAGGTGGTGAAAACATGCTCCATTTTTGGAACCCATTTGCAGGACATAAATCCCCATCTCCCACCACCTGAGGTACGGCAGTGGATGTACCCTCAGTGTAACTCTGCTCTCTGTTCCAGGAGTAAGCCAGCAGCAGCATAAACCAGATTTTCAAAGATACCAATGGTTCTGGAGCTGTCCAGGGGGTTGCAGAGAAGGAAAACAGAACGCAGCAAATGGAGGACAGAAAATGCACAAGAGAAGTACAATTTAGGGGTAGTACTGCCAAATCCTGCCTACCACAGGGAAGTCTGACTGTCAGCAGGCTGTTCCCAAATAGCTCCATTATAATGCATTTCACTTGGTCTTGGAAAAAATAAAAATCATGAAGGTTTTCATACCATTATTTATTTATAGATTTGACTAATGCTTATATAAATCCTGGGATTCCACCCAGAAATAGCTTTTTAAACGCAAAGGAACAACAAAAGAAATCCAACCCAGAAGTAAGAATGTTAAATACTTATAGCTGTTCAACGGGAATATTATTGGCAAGGTGATTAATTTGTTGATCCACAGTGTTATAAATAGTACTTTAACTTTGCTGAATTGAAACATATCCTTCATATCTCTAGTCACTGTTTACCCATGTAAAATATATGTGAGTTTGAGTTGGCTTAGGTGTACTCCAGCAAGGGCTAGCAAAGTTCACCGAGTCTCCATCACATATGCAAAGTCCTTCATCCCTCAGTTAATTTGTAATTCTCTTTCAAAGTTGTTCACTTTCCTCCATCAATGCATGGACCTGAAGGCAGTGAGAGGCTATTGTAACAGCTCAGCTGGTGTTTCCTCATATCACGGGCCAGTGATAGCAAGCCTCTGGCATCAATACCAAGTTTGATGCCAACAGATATTTGGTCTGGCACCAGCAAAAACAAGCTATGATGGTTTCTTTTTAAGTTTGTTTGGCACCAGTAGCAAAACCCATTCACTATGCTTGGCAGAGAGCCACAGAATTTCACCAAATGGCTTCTGCATCATAACTTCATAACAAGCATAACACAGTGTAACTTCTAATTGCGGTGGAGCCTGCCCCTTAGCAAGCAATTCTCTCCTGACAATTATATCCAGGATTATCAATACATGTGCTGCTTTCCAATACTAGTTTCTTAGTTTCTTTCTCACTGTAAGAAAAACTTCCTTGAAGAGATCCACAAACCCCTAAGTCCATCACCATTTGGATTTTGTCTCTCGTGGTGCAGTCACATGAAACCCGGTAATCAGCCATGAGAAAAGCCTATGGGGACAGTTACTGAATTAAGTCATCACAAAATATGTTGTAAATACTGTGTTGATTTAACCTCACCCTGCACTCTTTCATGTCACGTATTTCTCAGACTTCAAACCTGCAATATATTCCAGAGAGGTTCACCTTATGCCAGTGTGGAACCTCATTCAAGCCCTGGAGGCTTAACACGGCACTAGTAAAAAGAGAGAATTAGCTATAAATTATCTGAGTCTCGGGACAGAGCAATCTCCATTTTGACAGCTCCCTGCTAAATGGTACAGCACTTTCCAGTGAGGCCTTGTGGTGGACACCTTGCAGGACACAGCGCAGGACAAGGGCTCCAGAGAGCTCAGTCCAACAGACAAGGTTGTAACTGGGTTACCAAATCATTTTCAGCAGGACTCACCCTCACTCCTTGTTGCCAGTAAAATGGGAGAGCTCTGGGATTTGTCAGTGAAAAGATGGTGTAAGCATTAACAACAAGAGCAATAATGTCACTTCCTTCACAAGAGAAAAGCTGTGCCTGCCCATTCTGTCACAATCCAGGGCTCTGGAGAAAAAAAAAAAATTGCTTAGATGCAGACATTTTTTATGGAACATGAAGTGGGCACAGGGAGGAAGTGATACTAATCTCTCAGCATGGGAAAATTTCATTCTGAGCAACATCTCCCAAGAAAATAAAGACAGCATGAAACAAAGTTGAAATGGAACTCCCCATAGGAAATTCAACTCTTAGTACCTGCCAAAGACATGAAAAAATTTCTACCCACAGGGAATGTCTATCCTTGTGAAAAAGTGCCAGTCTTTCCCAATGAGGGAATTCACGCAGACATGCATTCTGCTTCAGTGATCAAACTCTTCCTCTCAAGGTATAAAGGAATTTCCACTAACCTCCTTTCTTACAGCTCGATTTCCTTCAACTACAAAAATATACATGGTGCAGTTAGCCAACCTTCAGAGACTGTAGTTCATTTATGCATGCTAGGCACATCTCCTGCTGTGAGCAGCCCATCCAGAGAGAACTCTTTGAACTGGTCTATTGTTTTTCACGTCGTGTATTGCATTGTCCAGTTTGATCATTCCTGGCAAGGCAGTGCACTCCTGCAGCTTGCCACAGGAGGAGAAGAGATGATGGAGCACTTTGTCCAGCTGGTGTGCTGGACATCTCAGTTGCACAAATAAGCTTGCCTACCACTAACCACAGGACTTTCCCAGTCACCACAGAGACCTTTATTGACCAGTAGTTCTCATATGACCTTAGCTGGAAACCCTTTCTAATCTATAGTTAGTGGTCTGGAGAGACAGAAGGCAGAAAAGACAAATAAGAAAGAACTGGGTGGGAAAAAAAACCAAAAAAACCTAGAAGAAATAATCTTTTAAAAAAAATTAAACGAAGAACATATCGTGACACACCTTTGCACAATGTTTGCTGAACTAAAAAACCCACATCTCCATGGTTTAAAATACCATGGAGACAACATAACTGGATCAACCAAAAATACACTCACAACCACCAGACAGTGTAGCATTTTTCTACATTTAGTAAGGAGCATTTTTGTAATTGGTAGCTGGAGCAAACTGCAAAGGACGATACAGGACTATAGTATTATTTCTGAATTGAGTGAAATACTACAAAAAATGAGAAGCAAAGCTGATTGTGTGATTTTCAAGCAACCATTCACATTTCTCCATTTATCTTTGACTGGGTACTGTTTTGGGTAGGAAAAGGGGGGATTGTACATCAAAAACAGTCCTGCTCTGCTGATCTAAAGAGGAAGAGACATTTCATTTTAGAACAAAGAATTAGGGTTTTTTTACATTGCTTCACTGGAGGTTTTTGGAGGCTTTCTTGGGGTGATGGGGGTGGGGTGTTTGGCTTTGCTATAATACAGCACATCAAAGTGCTTTTGATGTGAAGTTTACTTAACAGAATCAGTTTTTCCGATGATTGTGTTAATCTTTATAAACCTGAAGGTGATACTGTGCCTTTTAAAAAACTATAGCAGGAAAAGACTTGAGGTTACATACACTCTTAGTGGTGAGAGATGGGAGTAGTTGGATTATTTCACCACTTCTTACAACTTTGCTTGTGTTTCATGGGCAGTGTTTGCAATGGACTTGATATTGCTCTCACTCAGGCCAGGAAGGCTCTATTTAAACCCTGCATGGCCCTTTCATAAGCACCTCCATATATTTTCTCAGGTCAGAGCCACCAGAGATTTCAAGAGACAGTTTACAACAGGCACTGGCTCAGAGATAGCAAAGGGGCCTTGAGCCACAATGCTGATCTTAGAACGATTCCCTGCTCCCACCCATTAATAGATATCTTTGAATTATTTTGAGTACAAGCTTCTGTCCCCCCTTAAATCTTGCAGAACCAGCTTTGCCATCCACTCCTAGTCTTGAAGTATGGCTGTGAAAAAGCTTCTGTTATGTCTGACGTGTTTACCTACAGCATTTGAATGACTTTTTAAGTTCTTTGAATAAAGATAAGAGACAATGTGTACATTTTCCACACAAATAGTGGAACGGTAATAAAATAAACATCAAAGGCAAGCTAGCAAATCATCGCTACTTCATTGCTATTTACAACAAAAGCAGGAAGAGGAAAAAACCTACCCCTGCCATTGGCATCATCATAGAAAATACGAGTTTTGGAAGGAATGATACCTTTTTCCCATACCCTTAAACACAAACATTGGCACCTACAGCTAAGACAATACTTTACTGAAGGATTTCAGTTTACATTACATGGAGACAACAACAACAAGGAACCAAGAGAGGTCTCCCTCCTCTTATTTTTGTCTTTCTGAATTGCCTGCTTTTCTCAACTGGTACAACTTTTGTGAGAACAGCAAGACATCCAGTGTATTATTATTTCTATTAAAGTTGTCAAGAATACAACGAGAGGGTCAGAAGAACCTCTCACTCTTCAGTATTTACCATGTAAACTCATGCAGACTGAAGAAATGGCAAAGCTTTGAAACAAAATGCAGCTGTGTGGGGGGGAACATATATTCTGTTCAAGAGAGAGCAAGATAGAAAGTAGGGCTGTTTGTTTCTCCTCTTAGTCTTTTAAACCTGTCTTTTTTCATCTTCCTCTCCAATACTCTTTGAGAGCCAGACCACAGCGGAACAGTCCAAACCAGAGTGATTCTTCATTATGTATTTATTCTAAAATAAGGTCCGATTTAGAAAGACTCCTTCTGGAAAATATGGAGCAATCCAACTCTTACTCCAGGACACAAAATTCGAAGTGTACCTATGAGAAATAAAATATAAGCACCACTCTGGATTTCTGCTGATGTTTTTGTTATTGTTTTGCAGACACCAGCGCTACTGCCATATGACGTGAAATGGCATTTTGCAATGGACTCTGAACAGTGAGCAGAACAGGGAGTTTTCACAGAAGCTACTGCCAGCTAGCTCTCTTCAGTGAGTTGTTCTATCTAGAATAGGGTTGAAGGAGGGGGGAAAAAAAAAACCTCTGAAGGAGGGCAAGACCCTGACAACTTAAACCTAAAAACAAACCCAAAAAGGATGACTAATTTTTTTAGAAAGAAAAGTGTCTGGGTAAAATTGCAGAATATGTTGTCCCAAGTTTTATGGAAAATTTACAGATTCACTGTGATTTAAAAAATGTTAAAGTTACCATTAAGAAAGTAAAAGAACCCAAACCCTATACAATAAAACATTTTACTAGGGAGTGGCAGTTGTAAGAGAGAGGTTACAAACACATCATTCAGAAGAGCTCAAGCAATGCTACTACAGAAAGCAGTAGTTTCTGCAAAACTAAGGTTAAGGCTTTGACTAACTCTCTCATAGCAAAACTCCAAAGCATTGCCTACCTGTTCCCATTCTACCTCTGCACCAGGTGTGCTTATGACAGAAGGAGAGACCAGGACTGAAACTATTTTGTCAGGCTACATAAATCATTAGGAATTCACAACTGCAAAGTCATGTATTATTTTCCAACAGGTTGTTGAGCTGTCATATTACAACTTGTTGCTTTATGCGGCGCTATTAAAATAAATCACTGCACGTAACAGGTTCAGCTCTGCCACCTATAAGTCATTCTGCATTTTACACCTGGGAGGCGGGCCGGCTCTGCTTAGTCGCGCCGAACTGCGGCTTCGTTCGAAATACCCAGGAAGGGGAGGGACCTGGCAGGAGAAAATACAAACAAGTTTCGTAAAATAACTTTCCAACAAGACCTCGCTGTCATCTTGGCTAATCACAGCTCTAATACGGCTTATTAGGGCATACCCACCTTTGCTACCTTGCTTCTCCACCCACCACCCCTTAAGATCTTTGTCCTGGCTCCGCCTCTCGCCGGCGTTATAATGGGCTGGTCTGAAAGTGGTGGAGAGACACACAACCACAGGGGAAGGGAGAGATAATGACAATAACACTAATAACCCTAATAACCCGTCTGCTGCCCGCCTCGCAGCGAGGAGCCAGCCCGGCGTCCCGGCACTGACAAGGGGTCGAAGCCGGAGAGAGCGGAGTATCCCCGACGGCCCTCGAGAGCTTCTCCCCGCGCCCGGGGAGCGCCGAACGGTAACAGCGGCAGCGCCCCCGAGGAGGACCGAGCCCGGGCGGACACGGAGAAGCGCCGGCGCCGGCAGCCGCCCGCCCTCCACTCGCACCGGCTCCACGGGGGCCGCCTCGCCCCTCTCCTTCGGCCCCATGGAGCAGCGAGAGTAAAGAGCGAGGACAAAAAGGAGGGGCGAAAGGAGAGCGAGCACCCCAGTGGGGGAGAAGGAGGTGGAAGCCCGGAGGATCGCCCGGTCCCGAGGGCGGCAGGGCACTGCCGCCCGGACTCCGTGCCCACCGGCCGCGAAGGGGCGGCCCCTGCCAGCGACCCCGGGCCGGCGGGCTGAGGCGGGCGCGGAGCCCCGCTGCCCTGCCCTGCCGGTCTCT
>VYXD01007338.1:507500-520035 GCA_013397195.1 Hylia prasina
AAAAAAAAAAAAGGCAAGCCCGCACAGTTCGGTATATCGAACTTGTTAATAAGTATTCTATTCCGTATTTATCTTCTATGAAACTCCATTTTTTTGATATGTCGAGAAACGTGTATCAGCAGTACAGTAACAGGGATATCTGTGTCCTCGCGGTCCTTTCTTAGCCCTTGTCTGGATTTCCTCAGAGGGTCGAGCGGAGGGTTTGAGGGGCGATGGGAGCAGGGGCAGATATCGCCTGCCCTCCGGAGCCCACTCGGCAGCGGGGCTTTCGCTTGCTGAAAGGTAGGGAGGGTCTTCTCCGCCTCCTCCTGCTTGAGCATCGCCCTCCTAAGAGCAGGCAAGAGACGAATTCGCCCCTGTTGACCTTTGTGTGGAGATTGTCCCGTTCGGCTGAGGAAGAAGCCGCTGTGTCGGTGCTGTCGCGTCGCCCCGCGCTCACGGCAGAGGCACCGCAGCGGCCGCGCCGGGCGGGCAGAGCCGCGGTGCGCAGCCATAAATCCGAGCTGTCAGCTCTGACAGACGGCTGCTGAAACACAGCACCTGTCCAAACACTTTCCAGCAGCAGGTAATCAGAGAACCGACACTTTACATTTTTGTGTGGAACAAGCGCATTAACCATTTCACAGACCTTCCAGAAACAGCGATGTTTGTGTGTCTGGGTACTTTGTCTTTTTTAACGTCTAATAAATCAGGATGACAGAAGAGAGACAAAGCCTTTTGACTCGTGATATTTGACACATCAGCAGCAAGCCAACACTTTGGCGCCACGGCCTTTTAGCTCTGCCAGTGTCTGCATCACCCACAGCATGTTTGTTGGATGGTGCAGTTTGTGACCATACCTGGGGGATTTTTATGCACTGCACGGGCAAAAATTAGGTCAATAGCACAGAAGGCCTGAGAGAAACAGGGAGCAAAACGTGAGAGGACCTGAAAACATCCCATGCTGGCTCCTCCAACATCACTGCAGTTTCATCATATGCCTGGTGGAAACACCAGCCTAAGCAGAATTGCATGTGAATTCAGATTCAGACCAGGCTCTGGTTTTAAGAGCTTTTCTGAGGAGAGATCAAGCTTTCCAAATAAATATACTTTGTTCCTGAGACTTTTCCACCTATAACTGATTCATGTCTTTCAGGCTTTGAATGTTTTAATTTGCTTTAAAGAAAAAAAAAAAATTACCTGACAATGAAAATATTTTCATCAAATATTTTGGGCAGCTTGTCCATATCCTGCCCCAGCTATGGCAGACAGTGATTAAAATGGTTACCTGAATAATGTTAGTCCTAGCCACTTTCCTAAATCTCTTCAAATTTTAACCTGCTGAGCAGCAGAACTGCATAAATTTCTCCTTAATGGAATAAGACCAAATTAATGCAAAAGATATGTTTAAGCAGAATTTTGTGCACTTGAGGAATTAATGGCTGCCAAACATGGACTCACAGAAGAAATGAGCTTGCAAAAGTGATCTGTAGATAACAGCTTGCATATATTACATACAGTCCATGCAGCAGGATAATAAAATAGTAATGTGCCTATTCTCCTTTATAGTGGAGGCAAAGTGTTTAACTTTTGTATCTCAGTGGAGGCATGCCAGCAGGACAGCATTTTGATTGTTATTTTCCCATCAGACTAATTAACCCAAATTTTCACCAAGCAGATCTGATGAAGCCTGAAATTTGCTTTCAGCTTACTTTCCAAATCATGCCTAAGATGGCCTAAGTATCCCACCACTATCCATAATGCTACTCAGGAAGGAATCCACTGAAATCAGTCTTTTTATTCATCAGGCATCTCAGCATAGCAGTGCTAGCTACAAAACTCAGTTCAACACAGATCTTTAGTGAAAGCTTCTAAGCAAAAAAGAGTGACCCTTTGTATCACACTAGATGCTGAGGAGACCGAAAAAAGTTGGATGGAATTTTGTCCTGGGAAGTTGCAGGTTTTTCTACCCCATACCATTTTTCAAAAGGGTGAGTCTTAAGGGCTGGATGTTTCAGGAACAGAAGAAAAAGAAATTCTACCCCAGAAAAGGCACATACAAAGGACTGAGATTCAGAGGCCCTTCATTTCCACACCATGCCTTAAGAAGCCCAAGGTGAAACTTCCTACAGAAGAGCAAGAACACCCACAACCCTACACAGAAGGGCAGTGCTTCTAACCAAAGTCCACATTTTGCACAACTCTTCGCTGGGCTGGGGGAGGTGTTTCATTTAATAACAGGCAAGAGAGTCAGTCCTTTTGTTGTGCCAGGCTTTCCTGCCTTTTAAGTCTGAGATAGACAAAAAGAAAGCTGAAATCCACCTCCAGCCAAATTCAAGGCACTAAATTGTGATTTTGGCAAGAGTGCCTGTTGCAACTTTGCTGAGCATTACAGTAGTCCTTTAATGATGGGGTGAATATAGTTCCATCTTTCGTTTACATCCTAAAGACGAGCCATTTTCCTCTTGACTAAATTCTCCCGTCTTCAGTGACTCTCAGAAGTCTCAAAATCAGCTTCAGAGAAGACATCTACAGAATGCAAATACTCTATCATAAAATCAGACAAATGGCTACAGGATCACCTAGTCCTTTCTAAACATCCAAGCATATTAATGCAACATTTTTCAGGATATCTATTGACAGCTTCAGAAAACTACTAATTCACATAGTCTCTAGCCCTGCATAGGAGCCAAACATTGCTGTTGCTTTCAGGAAGTTATACCTCCATACATCTGGATGGACTAGGCCTTTGTCTTCTTTTCCAGGGCCAGAGGGGGAGAGTATGAGGAAGGATTGAGAGAACACAGTCATTACACGTTTGTGCTCTTGCACCATGCTGTTGTTTTCTTTGTTATGACCTGTTTCAAAATGTCAGAGCTCTTTCAAGCAGCATGGCACACTAATAGCCTCCACTGCTATGGGGAAAAACAATGTTTTTGTGGGTTCTTTCCCCTCCTTAATAGTAGAGAATATGCAAGATGGAGCAATACAATTCTAGTCCTCAGTACAAAGTCTTGAGTAGAGTATGTGGGATCCAGGACCACAAGGTAGAAAAACATGTAAGAGGGAAAAAACAGGAAAAATAGTGCAACACCTAGTTTTCCAAATTCCGCTGTAGTTGCTTCCTGATCATAACTATTCACTGCACACAGGTTTATATGCAGTATATGTTCATAAATGTTTTAATAAGTATAATTTAGCTGTTTGAAGGTCCAATGGGTTTATTTTAGCTGTTTGAATTGCTGTTGTTATTTTAAGTCATGATTTGGTACCGGAGTATAATTTCAATAACATGACAGCTGGTAACTCCTCACATAAATAGTACACTTCTTGTTTATCCTTAATATTGCTAAAGTATTTTTAGTCCACTCTAGAGAAATAGTGTTAATGAATAATATACCTGAGCCAAACTGGGCTTAACTACAGGCACTCTGTGGGTGCAGGAGGTATCCCAGGATACCTCCCTGGGAGGACTCTTCAACAAGACTGCTTCTGTGAAATTCATTTTTTATTTGGTAAATATTTAAGTTACCTGCCTTAAAGATCTCAACATTTCAGCAACCTGGGACTCCATTTTCCTAGCCTATTACTTTATTCAGTAGCTGTTACAAACAGGCAGATGAACTTCAGCATTCCAAGTAGAAGTTGTCAATCTTTCTTGAATTTTTGAAAAGACAATTTTCTATAAAATCTCAGAGATTATCTATTGTCTTTCAAACCAGACATATGACCCCAAAGTGTCCATTTCAGGTCCTTCCACAGCATTTACTGTTTAAAATGACAGCATCTTACTGCAGAAATATCTTCACTAGATTTCTAATAAGAATATATAAAAACATGGACATGAAAGTTTTCTGGAATCGCCCAGTTATTTTCCCTCCAGTGCAGTTTCTTTCAGTTTATTTTTAATAACTTCCGAAGCAAGGCAGTATTTAGTAGCTATGTTTAAAGCATCCTAAGTAATGAAGAAGAAACCCTGCAAAGATATGGTTTTCTTTGTGAGACAAGTTAAGTGGCATAACCAGGTGAAAGCAAATTTTTAGTGTTATTCTTAAAACAAGCATGTAATGGAATTCTCTTTTACCATCAAGCAACTGCCGTTGCTCAGTGTCCTTCACGCAGCCATCATCAGTGCAGTGGTAAGTGCTCAGTACTCATCATACAACGGCAGAGTAATTCCCCACACTTTGGCATAGACAAGCCTCAATTAGTTGTATGTTATCATCACATTCCCCATTAATCATTTAGCAGAACTGTACAGATGTACAGCAGCAACTTTCCCAATTTTTTCCTCGTCAGTCAGTCAGTCCGGGAAGCCCCCAAGTAATTTCTGTGTGTCTCTGAACTTCTCTGGATCATCTCCTTCTGACTAATTGCAAGAACATGGCGAAGGCATAGCTCTCTGTGTCACAACACCTGGAGTCATGTCAGGTTCTTCCCATGCCCCCCAGCTCCAGAAGAGGCAGGTTAACGAAGGACAAAGAAGTTATAAATTATATTCAAAGCAGCCAGGCTCACACATGACAACAGAGTACAGACTGCAGTTACTCAACCTCCTCAGCAATAACTATCAAAAAACTCACTTCAGTGTAACATTTCAACAACCTTGTTCAGCCAGAGAAACAGCCTTCCCCTTTCACTTCCCTCTGCTCCCTTATCTTGCTAGCCCTTATTCAAAGCTATCCTTAAGGAAACAGAAAGTTTTGCCCTCTAATCTAGTCTACAAAACACTGAGTACAAAAAGACAGAACTTGCCATGGACTTTTCTGATGCCTTAGCATCCTCTGCTAAGAGGACTTTTCCCCAAGTCTCTTAAAAACAGCCTCTCTCCTTCCAGATCCTAAATGGGGAAGATAAAGCATATTAACTGTATATTTTCTGGTCAGAGCTCCTAAACTAAAGCCCCCTCATCCTGTAGCAAAGTCACTGCTGAGACCTTGGCCAAAGCAAAATTAAAGTATAACACTGCTCCTGCCATTTCCCAAGGAGACAGGGAAATTCTTGGGTCTTCCACAGCTAACAAGATAAAACACTTGTCAGTGCTCCCAAGGAGAATTCAGGTTAGAATTTTCCTGTTCCACAGGAACTAAGTACTGATCCCAACTTCTTTATTCCACACAAAGTAGATTGGTTATATTCTTTGCTGGGAATAAGTTTCCCCATCCCATACTGTTACGAGTAGCTGCATGGGAGAATTTCCTCTTTGTGTTATTATTTCTAGCACCACAGATGAGAGGTTCAAATCTGAGCAGATGACTTGACACGCTCAGCGTATTCTGTAATCTTGTTATTATAATGTATTCCTCTACACTACAAACAAACAGAGCAAGGACTGTAAGATTATCCCAACTTTAATTAATGTTTGCATCAGGAAAATTTATGTTAGACACCTTTTTGTTCCTTGTTTACCCGAAATCTCAAGACCAAGAGATCCTCTATGTGAAAAGAAGTGAAAGGTATACATTTTCATAGCTTGATTTAAATGCTGGGGAAATACGCTGGGGTTTCCTACAGGGTGGAGATGACTCCTTAAACTAGGAAACAATTGAAGCAGCTAGAAGCCAGTCAGGTCACCCACAGGTTTGTGAATACTGCAGTGGTGCCAAAGGCCTGTCACATGCACGAGTAAATCTGTATAACAGAGAAGAACATGGGGTATAGCTCTAGGTCTAGTATTTGTGCTAATTAGCCAAAGCTGTAGTTTGCTGTCTTAGTCTAAGGTGCCATAAAAACATTTTTATTCAGGTCACTGTAGTATCAGCAATTAGTAATTATTTTAACATATATTAAATGTATTGCATTTAAAAAGTCTCTACAATAAGACATCTTAAAGCAAATAAATTTAAAAAACTGGACCAGTGTACATCATTATTTTAGCACCTTTTCATTCAGTGCACATATCACTGTAGTGAACTATTTAAATTAAAGGACCTTACTCTTCTTCCTATAGGATTGCTGCACCATCCAACTAGTTCTTATGGAAAGGAAATTGTCTTGTGCAATTAAAAGAAAAATTGTTCTCAGGGCCCTGACTTAGTGGAAGTCAGGAGGTTTATTCCAAATGAGAATATAAACCTCTGGAAAAGAATGAATGTTTTAAATGTTTAAGTCATAGTATTACAGATGTGCATGGACATGGAGAACTATAGTTTTTCATTCTTTTTCAGCCAGCTTGATGTCAGGATATATAGAAATCTATTGTAAACTAAGACTTTTTTTTTGGTTCTTTTATATTTGGAGTACTTCTGGTAGTTAGCTTTATCAGGAACACAGGCAGCTGTTACTTTACCAGAATCTATTCTAATACTAGGGACACTGCAATGGAAAAGCAGGGCTCCTTGTGGACTTGCACACCCTGTCATAGTATCCTTTAAGAAATGAGGTTTTGCAATTTCTGAGGAGTCACATGCACCCAGACTTGAATCTGACTCAGATAATAATCTAAGCCTTGGGACCCTTCCCTTTGGCACAGTTCTGCTCTTCCCTACCAGAACAAGAAGTCTGGCTTAACAGGCTGGTGCCTACAGGTCTCCCAGATCTGATGAGGTCTGACAAAACTGTATCGTCACATTCATTCTTATTTAATTGCTTGCAAAACAGGATAGAACACTGCTTGAGTTCAATTTATTTTGGTTGGTTGCTTTTGTAAGCACCATCCATCCACATCCTCTAACACAAGGCCAGCAAGTGACATCCTGTGATCAGGGATTGTGCCAATAGCCTGGACCTATCAGCCATCACTACACAAAGTGCAGCACACGAGTATCACAGGGATCTCCAACACAAAAAGAAGTTTGGTGTTTTACAGTCATTACTAGAGTACGTTCCTCAAAGTGGCACGTGCTGCCTCAGACCATGCCTACACAATTTCTACTGATATCAGTCACATCCATGCTCATCTACAACAAGCCACAAAAGCTTGAAGACAACAGAGAAAGCCTCACAAACCAATCACTGTATTTCATCACTTCATAACAGCTGTAAAACACTAGAATTGTATGGATATTCCCCCTCAAAAGGGCTGGGGTAGGAATGGATGCACATAATAAACTCCCTTCTATTTATTTGATAAATTTCCTGTTCAATGACAAGAACAGACTGAGGAGAACTGAAAACCTATCTCCACAGACTGACTGAGAAGTATGTTCTGTTTGACTTCAGCCCCAAAATTCCATCTCACAATGGTGAAAAAAATAAAAAAGGTCCATTTGTTTTCAAGATGTGCACATATCTACCTACATGACAGATGGCTCCAGCTGATTTCAGCAGGAGTTCTCATGGACATTAAATATCCCAGTCATTCAGCTCTTGTTGGGAGTGGCTCAAAACACAGCTGAGCCAGGAACTAAATGTGAGCAGCTATACATTAATCTTAATTGCTATTCTATAAATAGTCTGGGAAAGAAGGTAATGGGAAACCCCAGCCAAATTGAGCAACCAAAGGCATGAAGGGGTATTTTTTGTGTCCCCTGCATTATTAAAAGGCCAAATAAGTGTTCAAATTAGAAGGCTCAAACATTGACATCAAACTCTGTTTTGAGCAAGAGGCTTATTTTGGCATAAAGCCAAAAAAATCATAAAACTAATTTTCATCTGATAGTTGATTATATATTTTCATAATCCTCTGTTGCTTTTCTTTAAACTTGCCTTGTAAGAGCCAAATTTGAGATCTTGAGATGCTGAACAGGCTGATTATCTGCACAGTAACTGTTTTTCTGATCTTCAACTAATTTCAAAGAACCTTATGGCCACAGCTGCGCTAAGTTGGGAGGAACCAGGGGGATTTCAGGGTGCTGAGCTTACCATGGGCCAGGCTGCATCCAATTCTTCTGAGGTTCTCAGCATGTAACAGTGAATTCCACCTCATGCAATGCCACCCAGAAGTACATGCAATGCCATCCTTACCATAGATAGAAGAAGCATTTTTACTGCAGTGGGAGGTGAATTCAATGAGCAATACTTGGAATGTCTGACAGACCAGGTCTTGCAAGGGCACATCCCCTTAATGGGCAGAGCAAAACCCCTTAAGCCTTCAAAATACACACTAATTCTTCAGAGAGGGTCATGATAAGCAGGAGTTAGTCAGCTACTCATGGACAAGCACACATCATTCTTTAACAAAGTAGGGGAAAGTTGCTCCCCCATCTATGACAACTAGAACTTTGGAGACAATCCTGAGGCCCAGAGGGTCATGCACTAATGTGGTTCCAACTAAATCTGCTCCACAGGATGTCTGCAGAGATAGAAGCTTTGCCCAAGCCCTGCCAACCTCTGCTACCTCTCAGGACAGTCAACTGCCAAACACAGCAGCAACTGGAAGGAGCCTGGGAAAGGAGGAGGAAACAACTTATTCTCCTGAAGTCCTTGCTGCAGCTCTGCCTGACACCATATCAGTCACAAGTCTAAAGGTTTATAAGCTTCCAACCTAAACACTCTTATCACCATGTACAGCTGTGAGCCCTGGGGGTTCCCTTCTGCCCATCAATGCATAGATAGGTTATCATCATTTTCTATCATGTAAACTCAACTACTGTTCAAGTTCCACTGATGCATGATAACCATACAGCATTGATCATCCATATCAGGCTGGAAACATACCTGAACTCTGAGATGTTTATATGTACAGGCTGGTAGAGAAGCTTAACTGGTTGCCCAGCTTGCATAAGGCTCTCTCCTTGCTCTATTAGTTCTACAGACTGAACATACAGGAATAAATAAATAAATATTTAACTAGATTTCCTTTTTTTTTTTTTTCCTTTTCATTAAAATAAAGTTATAGTGAGAACAAAACCAGAATCTGATTTTCAGTTAGGAAGGGGATAAAAAAAAATCTTATTTGAAATTATTCACATTTCAACTTTGGTTTCTTTTCCAGAGACCTGATCAACACTGTCAAACATAGTACTATTTTCCATTTGCTTGATTTGCTCCAGTACTTGCTTTAGTCAGTAACTCCACATAAAATAAGGAGAAAAAAAACCCCAACTTTTTTTTTTTTTAAATACCATCTGATAAAAGTAATAGCAAAGGGCCCATCAATATGTAATCTGAATAATATATCAAAATATTATCTACAAAGAAAAACCTCAATTATTTGGCAAATAACCATTTACACTTATATGAAAAAAGCATAACATTTTTATGTCTGAAGAGATAAATATATATTTGCATTCACTTAAATAACAAATTTATCTTGGTGAAAAGCTGTATAATATGACAGAGTAGAAATATGGATTAAATATGGCCATATTTGCACTATGACCACAGAGCTCAAAGCTAGGAAAAAAATCAGACTTAAATCCCCAAGTTTCAGTGATGTAAATGGGAGCATGACAAAATTAAGGTTTTGTATGAAAAAAGACTTGCAGAGCCAGTTTCTTATTCTGCAATCAGAGATACCCACATGCTACAGAGAAGAAGGAATCCATCCTTTTGATGTGGGCAAGCAAGGGAATGTCTCCTTCTGGACAGTAGCATGCACCTGCACCACAAGTGGCACAGTGGCTGCTGTTCATCACCCCAGGGGCTCATATGTGTTACTTGAACCCATGAGTTCTGGCAACATCTCCCAGCCTGTTCCCCTGTGGGATGCTGAAAGACCCAAGCAGGATAGACAGGCTTGCTGAACTACCACCAGCATGGACTGCAAAGTGAATTACCTTTTCTTTGGCTGCTCTGTCCAGGAGAACTCCAGCAGCTGAAATGCATCTTACTAAAAGTCCAAATTTACAACCAACCTGTACAGAGCTTTCCAACTGACCTGTAATTGGTGGAAAAACATCATGAGGAACACCAAACTAGATTGTGAGAACTGTTATGCATCTTTTCATAGGAAGCCATGTAATTCCAAAATCCCTTCAGATATGTCCAAAAATCTGCCTGTCCTATATCAAAGAGAAACTTTATTTAGCCCAAAGTCCTGTCTCCAGTACACCTATTCTCTATAGCTTACAGAACAGTTAACAGCAGGTAAACAGTCCTATGTATTTCCTAATTCTACATGAAGATTTGGATATTCCTAAATCAGAACAGGATTTTGGTGCTTAATAGCCCTGAATAACTTTTCTTTAGCAAACCTGTCCTGTCACCTTTTGAGTCCATGCTAATTTTTTCAGTTCAATTTCACAGCCAGATTTATGAAGAAGCACCTCTTGCTATTTTGTTATGAAAGTCCCCCCTGATAACGGGCTACAGGATTCACTGTAGTTGCCATGTGGGAGACATTTGCAATCATTGCCCTAAGCTCTTCACTCACAACTTCAGACCAACATTAAATCTCCTTACAAGAAATCTCTTGAAGAGTTTTGATAAATTTATCCCTCATCCTGATCATACACATGAACCTTATTTTACCTTTATTGCACCTTGCTCTGAGAAGTAGAGGTGGGTGGCAAAGGTTAAGGGGTGGGAGGCCTCCAACCACAGACAGGATTTGAGAGCTGCATATACCAAGGACCCATATTATGCAAACACAAGTGAACTTGTAGACATGAAAGATATTTTTATCTTTACTGCTTGCTACAGTTTTCTCCAATTGCAGCTCAATCCAGACTTTTGTTGTTCATTAGGAAAATCAAAGCAGCACTCTGGTGTGGTAAGAGTTGTTTCAGAGTGTACCTGAAGCTTTTTTCCTTCACCATTAAAATTGGTCTCTTTCAAAAAGCCACACGTACTTCAGCTTTGGTAGGGAGTATTGGACCTGAGTAAGCCATCAATATTAGGCTGTCTAGCTCTGTCTCTTTGTCTTTGAGCAAGCAGCATGTAGATCATGCAGCACATGACATCCTCATGTCCCTGTGAAGACCACAAAAGCTGGTGGGGGAGGGTGAGGTTAACAATAGGGGTTTCAAGTCATGCTTGAAACCCTGCCAGGTGATCCCCCACCATTCCATCCATCTTTCATGGGTCTTTCATAGTTGGACATTCCATTCTTGAAGCCTTGTCTACCACGTGTAAGCAGAAGCACTGGCCTGTCAAAGACCAACTCCAATGCTACACAACAGTTTTCTGGTTTTGATGTGTTCTTCTGATCCTGAAGACAGACCACAAATGTCTTGAATAAGCAGCTGGTAAGTTCTTGGGTTTTGACTAGAACTGTCAGAGAAAGGTCTCATTGTTAAGTAGGATGGGGCAAAACCATCAAGAAAAAGAGCTATCTTGTCCACCTTTTTCACAGCCAAGGTTGACCAAATTCTGTGTCCTTTCTATGAGCCTGGATACTTTCTGTATTCAGAAGACCTCCTCTGTTTAATAGTCTTTGTCTAGAGCTTTAGTTTTAGTAGGCAAAACTGCCATTTTTAAGAGTGATCTATATTTTATACAAAAGTATTCTTTATGTCAAACCTTTGTGCCCACCACTGCCCAATCTGCTGAGAAGTAGCAGTGCTGTGGGTTCCTGATTAGCTAGAGAAGCACATAAGGAAGGTTTTGGAAGAGCTTTCTATTTCATATTTGTATCTGTGAATGAGCCAAAAGGTATTAAAACAAGGAAAAGCACTTTCAGAAGAAAAAGTCATCCATCACACCTTTCTCCCTGACAACTACTTTTGTTTAATATTAGCTTCAGTAACAACAAAAACAAAAAACTCATTACAAATTACCCAAGCTACAAGATAGCTTAAATATTAACAAGCGTGTAAAGCCACTGGGGGTAAGAGCCTGAAGCTGTATAATAATAAAGCAAGACTCAGCGAGATTCCATAATTATTTGTTACACAACCCAAGAAAGTAGCTAGAGCATTTCTAAGATTACACACCTCTCTTATGATGCCTAACCATGCCAGAAATTACATAAGGCTTTTTATAACATAATCATTTATCATTAAAAAGGCAAAACAAAGGGTCATTATGACCGGAGGTGACAATCTAAGAATTAGTTTACTTAGGACCGGATCCAAAGCCCATGATAGTGATTTGCATACATTTCAACATGCTTTGGATCAAACATTGAGTATTTTCCATGTTGTTTCGTTTTTTGCTTCTGTGGAACTAAAGGACTGGAATTGTAGAAGAAATTAAAGCAGACATATGTTCCTGTCAGAGCTGAGAAATCAGAGCTGGCACTGATTTTGGTGGTGGTAGCATCTGTTTTACATCCATCCAGAGGAAGGAAAAAAAAAAAAAAGAAAAAGCTGGCCATCAATTCAGATTCCCAAATATAGGTTTAAATGTTTTCTGGGTATTTCAGTTCTGGAAACACTGACCTATGCAGATAGCCCTAGCAAGGGTTGTAGGAAGCATCTGAAGCAATTGAGATACAAGTGGATATATCTATTCCTAGGCACTTTTATGTCAAGAAAAATGCAAAACACATGACCACCTGTACTGTTATAACAGGAAAATTACATCTGCAGCATGGAAATTGAGTCCTCAGCTGTAAGTCTAGCACCATCCATCAGGAAGTCCTTTTGGTTAAGAGTGGACACCCTAGTGAGACAATTTATCTGTAAAGCTGCAGGTGAGAACTCTACTTGCTCCCTTCCTCCAGACAGGTTAGGGACTATGGAGAGTACACAACTCAGTGGGGAAATACTATAAGAAGGAAAAAAAAAAAAAA
>VYXD01007338.1:520047-533055 GCA_013397195.1 Hylia prasina
AAAGAAAATTCTCTCACATACAGACATATATTAACCTAGAAAACATAAGACTCCTGCATAAGAACAAAGACTTTGAATTGACTTGACAGGTAACAATCTACAGGATCAGGTTCAAAAATATCTTGCTGTGGAAGTGCTGCTCTGCAGCAGTTAAAAATAATTAAGCCAGAATCAACAAATGGGTGGGGGGAGAAAAATCACCTCAGAATACAACAGAAATCTACAGTCTTGAATATTGAGGCAAATGTGGACAAGGCCCAGAAGTTAATTGCTAAATTTTCCTAAAGCGTTAACCACCATTAAATGAGGCTTGCAGGATCTAGATGCTTTTTGTTACAGAACAAAAAAAAAAGTTCAATAGCTCCCAGAGAATTCTCCTTGCAACTGAGCAGGACAGTCCCTGTGGGCAGACTAACCCGGGACTTGGCTTGGTTTCTGTGCCTCTAACTCATTTGCAACAGCCACATCTCCAGGTGCTTGTCTGACAGCAACACCACTCAGGACTAACAGAGCACCCTTGGTCTCTCCAGATTCGTAACATCTCCTTTAGCCCACAGCTCTCTCACTGTAGTTTACAAGACCTAAGCCTGGCATCAACCAAGAGTTGCATAGTGCTTCTCCAACATACACTTTGTCTTTCCACAGACAGTAAATTAATCAGGTCAACACAGTGTGCACCACTCAGTGGGGCACAATTTCTTCTTCTTAACTGCTTTCGAGATAGAAATGGTAGATAGATGTTCATAGTGCTGAGCAACCAAGGGGCCCAGCAAAGTATCCAGATTCCTTTTCTAAATCCTTTTGATTCCCACTCAGTACAGCAGAGACCTGTAGCACAAGGAGGTGCTGGTCTGTATGCCTTGACTTATGTCTGCAGTAGGTCTGGGGACTGAATCTACCAAGGACTTGTCCAGGAGTTCACCTCCATAGAGGCACTGGAGGTGCCCCATCTTCTGTTTCTGTGATGTCTAAATCTGATCCAGCAAGTGTGACACCTGTGCTGTGCACTAGGCAAAGTCACTTTGCAATCAAGGATCAGAACAAAAAACTTAACACCCACAGAAACCCCAGTTACTTCTTTTCCCCTTATCCAAATGATAATTGTATTAATTTGTCTTTCATGGAAGATATATTCACTCTTCAGCACATCCCTTTTCTACACAGACTGAAAAATCTCAAACTCAAAACTTTCTCTTTTCTAACATCCACCCTTACAAAAGGAAGAACTATTCCTACAGAACATATTTGGCCCTCGTTCTATCCTTGAGACACATGCTTTCAAATGTAAGGATAAGCCATAATTGGATATTACTTTTTGGACACAAAGGTAAGCATCTTTTAATATGAGGGAATTTGTAGGTAGGAAAAGGCACTTTCTAAGCCAAGATGAGTTTAGCTTTCAACAGCAACATCAGCAGCCCTTACAAACCTTGTGTTTTTTAGATCTACTTGGTAGGAACAGACACATTACTTTTAGAACTGATGAAACACCCACAATTTTCTTTCTCTTCCATTAGCCTGAGCAACACCAATCAAAGCATCAAGCTAGTATTGTCTGAGTTTGGAGCCAGTTTCTACAACTGGTGATGGGCATTCCATTAAGAACAAAAACGAGGCAGAACCTTTGTGGAGGTGTGCAGATAATCAAGGCAACACTGCAGCCTGCAGGTGTCTTTTAAGATAACACCAGGACACACCTGGGTACACCTCTGTTCTCTACTCCCAGAGGACAGCACACTGGCAGTGATAGACTAGAAGATCTTCTGAAGTCACTTGAATGGGCTGTGTATAAAGCAGACCAAAATAAATTATTCAGGCTGTGTTCATAATTAGAAGAAATTGTGATTTACCTTTCCTTTCCTCCCCTCCACCCTTCTCAATGATTGAAGAACTTGGTGAAGGTTATTTGTAGAATTCTTTACTTAACACTGGCTGTTTATGCATACGGGAAACACTAAACACATCAAGATGACAAAAAATGAATGCAATTTTTACACAGAACCGGGAGCATGAGAGAAAAATAGACTGGAACTGAAAAGGAACACACATGTTGGGACCAAATCAGCTAATTCTCATTACCTTCTTTGATTTAGAACCCAGATACCTTGTTAAAGTCCCACTAACAGCCTAGTGAGGACAACTTTTTTAAAGTCTGTTGTCCCCCTCCATTTCTTTAACATATTCCTCTCCTTGGAGCTCAGGTGCTTTACCACCACCATTTTCAAGCTATTTTGGGTGATCCACTTCAATTACCTGTGAACTTCAGATCTTTTGTCAGCTCCTTCAAATAAGATCCAGAAATAGCATCTTCTTTTATCGCTTTCTCCACATTCCTGAGGTAAATATTCCCAGCACACTCCAAAATTTTGATTAGCTTTGTCCTGTAGTATTTTTTATTAGAAACTCCTCCATGACCTGCCTTTGAAATCCTTCTAATAGTTACTTAAAACCAGATTCTGCTCTAACTCCTCTATTCAGTTTTGTGTCCTCAGAAGGCTTATGGGTCTTTACTTTTATTTCCCAGAAGCATCCAGTAAACCAGGTACTCATCTCTTCTTCTCTGGGGGAAGTCTAAAATTCTTGGCATGTACTACAATCTCTCTCCTTTGTTTCCCTGTCTCCCTTCCATGGCAATTCATTCTGATATAGCAGTCATAGAATCCATCTGCCAAGTTTCTACAATACCTCTTATAACTTACCTTCGGCTGTGGTCTAAGGCTTTGGATACTTTTTTTAATTGTCATACCCTTAGCATTAAAGTAGAGATCCCAAGTGCTCAGTTCACTGCCCTATTATTCTAATTTCTGTTTCTGTGATGGCTTTTATAGGGCTCCCCATTCTACCCCCAACAGGTTTCAGGACACTCATTTAGCTGTAGACTCTTACAAAAAGTATTTTCAAGCCTAGTTCTGTCTTCTGTCAAGAAATGCTTTCTCCCTGCTTAACTAAATGGACATCATCTTTTATTTATTCTTTCTCAAAGCACACAAAGTTCATGATCAACAGACACAGAGAGATTCAATCTGGTCCCTTTGCTCAGCCACACATTCCCTCTGGCACCTGCCCCTTCCTGCCTGACTCTCTACTTACAAGGACAGGAGCTGTGACTCCCCCAAGCCCCAAATTTATTTTCCATTTGGGTAGGGTCACACCTGGCTGTGGTTCGTCTGCAGTGACATAAGAAAAAGCAGTCAGAGAAACACAATTCATCTTCCCATGATGTCTCCAACTTAAGCACTTCCTGCAGCACAGAACAGGGGAAACAATCTGAGGACCATTCCTGTGCCCTTCTGAAGCCTGCCACTAATCATCAACAACCTCTCTGACCACCAATGATCTCCTATCTCTCAATATTTTTAGACAATGTACTCATGGTACCTTCTCTGCCCTTTTTTCTAGAAAAAGTCATTCTCAGGCTCGCATACAAAATCACAACTTGTCTTAGCCACACCCTCTGCCTCAATTACTTTCAATTGACAGCATATTGATAAAGAACCACACAACTTTAACTTCAAAGATACCAAGAACTAACCCACATGCTACAAAAGCCAAACAATAAGATTCAAGCATATATTGGATCACTTTCTGCTAAACACAATAACTCTTTTTCTTCTGTCTCTCCCAGATTACCCAAAGGGGATTGGAACAACTCACACTACAGCTACTCATCAAATATTTAGTTGCTCTAAAAAACCACATAGCAAGCACTACAGCAACTTCCCTGTTTGCAAACCACAGAACACTCCCAACTACCACCACTAGCCCAGCCTGTGGGCCACCCTCATTTTTATGGTTGCCTTAATCAGCAGTATATTGAAAAGAACTGTGCTGCTCAGGCTCAGAGCAGCCTGGCTTTACATTCCCTCAGGATAGCAGGCAGGTGATGGTCATCATCCTTCAAGTGGTCTCTGTGTTTGCACAAGCATGGCTTTGGGGTGGATGCTAGGTTCCTTGTCCCCAGTGTAGTTCCTAGTGCCATGGTGTTTCTCCTGCAGCTGTCTGGCACAAACACAATTGAAAGTGATGTGATGGACATTAGTTATTGGAATGGCTTCTACTTTGTCATTTCACACACTTTTTCTACATGTAGATGGATCCCTCACACTGCTTGCTGCTCACTCCAGTGGAGGTTTCCAGGATGGGTGCCAGGCATTCACAGAAGGAGGGAGACAATATGAAGACATGGCAAAAAGACAGAATGATGTGAACCTCATAAATTCAGTTTATTATATGTGTTTTAATATTCCAGTAAGAGTTCCTTAACTTTCTGCACCCTTGAGGTAGACATAGATGTTTTGAAAAACTGTGTGATTTTTCAGCCTCTCCAAAACTGTCCTCTTCTGGCCCAAAATTTCACTGTGCACCTGAGGCCTTTCTAACTTATAATATTTGAGCGTCAATCTGTAAGTGAAGTAATGTGTGATTTCTAACATTATCTGCATGACACAAATGGGCAAGAAAATGTAGTAGGAGTACTAAGTGTTTGGGCTGTGCTGTATTTTCAGTGAACAGCAGCCAAAGTTAAAACTGAGTTTGAATATTGTGTTTAAGAACAGCAAAAAGCTATAGAACTGTCACCCCCTTCAACCAGAACCGGGAATTTTTAATAATTATTACTACTTACTACTTTTTTATGATTATGACTAAAAAAATATTGTTGGAGGTTCTTCCTTGTTTCTCATACTCAGTCCAAAGCTGTTGACATTACCGGCATGTTTCCAGTTTAGAATATGAACTGGGTTGCTCTTCTACGGGTATATTTTTATTGAGAAAAAATTGAAAGTAAAATATCTGTGAAGACAGTGAAATTATCTCAGTGGAAGTATATTGGGAATAATTAAGTTCTTAATGAGGCCCCAAAAGGGCCCTCAATAATTCAAATGACCTCTTGCAAAGGGGTTGTTTTCCTGGTCTAGGAAGAAGAGAAGAATGAAACACTCACTCCTGCACTTCATAATAAAACCCTCTTGAACCCCAAAATAGCAGAAGAGAACAGAGATATTGTCTGTCTTTTGACAGTGTAACGCTGGCACCTTAAACAGCCATCCGCATGGATACTGTTAGCTTGCTAGACATAGGTTCTGTGCTGAAGGACTCACAGTCCAAATAGGTACGATAAAATGCAATAAAATAAAAGCAATCTTCTTATCCCTGTTTTATGGGTAGGAAACAGAGCTCTGAAGAAATTAAGTGCCTTGCTGCTCAAAGCCATACAGGAAATCATTGTCAGAGGAAACAAATTCAAACCTTAGTGTCATGGTAGTTCCTTCCTCTTGATACCACTTTGGCTATCAGGGCTGCTTTCAATTAAGCCTTTTATTGAGGACATCTCTTTCCAGCTATGCAATTTTTTTTATTGCATAACCCACATGGTGGACCTGTAGAATTACAAGTGTCTCCAGCCAGGTTCTTTACTGTGTTTTATGAACCTTAATGAGCCCCCCCACAGAAAGCTGAAATACCTACATGGAGGGGATAGGGAGCAGGGAAGCAGAAATAGCAGCATTGTATGCAGCTTTTAGTGTGCGGTCCAGGCTCACAGAGTGGTGTGTAAACAATCCCATTTGCCACGTTTAAGGACAGGCACAATTTTAGGAAATCCAAACACCCTGTTAGCCTACTGACCTTTAGATAACCTACTTCAGCAACAATGAAACTTACAGTGTGCTGGGAAGGCGGAGGGGCAACGCTGGGAAGATGCTTTGCTGCCATAGGAAATGGGCCAAGGAAAACTCTGTCATCATTTTGATGTTCGTTTGATGAGTCTGTAAAAGGAGAAGAGTATCAGCTTGCTAAAAAAACTGTTTCCTGACAGGGATTTGCAGTGAATTTTTCTGCCCTAGCAGCATTAGCTAAGTGGTGCTGCCTCCACTTGCCTTGATGCTCCTACCTGAGAACTCTGCTTTTCCACAGACCAAGGTGAAACGAAATCCAAAGAAAAAGTAGATCCACATTGTCCACAGCTTTTCAGCCTGAAGGCACAGAAGGAGTGTGCAAATCAAGCTTTTCTGCCTTGGATATGTAGTCTCAGTGTGGATTTTGGTTATTCATACCAGGGGATGCCAGAAATGTAAGCGCAGACACAGAATTGAAAGTGAAGGGGAAATTAGGGTCAAAAGTAGGAATGGGGGTTGTTTGCAAGGCCATTTGATAGCAGCACACATTCAGTGAGCAGCCGACTCTATAAATACCTTCAGTTCACCTTGCCTAGGTTTCTTTTTCCTGTGCACAGTCAGGTGTTGATCGCACTGTCACTAAATCCTTTCTGTACAGGAAGGACTGGGAAGGGAGGTTACACAGTGAGGATGTGCTACCATTTGTGTTTTTCACCTAGGAATGCTGTCTGCTTGCATCTTTTCAAGTGTTTTCTCAGCTGATTCAACTGTCCCCACCCTTTAGCTAGTCTACTGCTCAGAAATCTATGTTGAAGTGGTTTTCCCAGTGACAATGCAGAGGGCAGAAGGGATGTTTCTTCATTTTCTCTAACCATCACCACTTTTAGCATCTGGGAATGGCTCTAGTGATCAAAAGGAGATTGCATGCATCAGTATTTTATCTAGTTCAGTTTGTTTGTGTTTTTAAAGCCTGGACTTACTGGGAAAACTGAGGAGAAAGAAAGACCTTTACAGCTGCATCAGCTTTGTGGTGGAATATGAAGGAACCTGGAACAGCAATGTTTAGTGGGCTTGACACAGCACTGGGTGAAGAGAAACACAGGCTACACCAAATAGCTTCATTGCAAGCCTATCTCTATTCAATCTTTTTTAAAAATCATTTGACTCTTTCCCTTCCCAGTCCTTGCTTGTGACATACTGGAGTTTTGTTACACCCAGCACTTGGATAAATAAAATCGCCACACATGGTTCATATAGGAATAGGAACAGCCTTGAGTATGGTATTGTAAGAGCAAGAGATTTTTTTCTTTATCACCTTGTTACATTGGTCCTGCAAGCCTAGCCATAAAAAACACCTTGTAACTATACCTAATATCCAATATGTCTGCAGCAAAACACATTTTTCATGCATCGAGTCCGTGCACGGCACAGAAAGAATGACTTGGAACGGGAAGAAAGACGGAACATTGAGCTCTAGGAAAACTCAAAGGAACATTTTATGGTAACATTTATAATAGAAGTTGGGGGGTTTAGTTTTGCCTCAAGGTGTAACTTGCTCATAAATGTTCTGGAAAACCTGCTGTGTATAAGCACCCTGGCCTATGATGTCAGAATTCATTATGCACACAGGGGCTATTTACAGCCTTGTAAAGTTGTAGACAAGGAAATTGTTGCTGAAATATTGTTTCAAAAGTTTAAAGGTAATCATTCCACTGATGTATACACCTCAGCTTTTAAACAGTACCTGTAAACTGAAAAAATCATATGGCTTGAGTTGTAAACATCTATTCATGTTTCTTCATATGTTCTAGGTATAGAATTATATATATATGTACAGGGGTAATTGTGAGATATTTATTTTTATGCAAAAATTATCTGCTAGCTTATAAATTAAGCACATGCATAAGATATACAGAAATAAGACAAACTGATATCAATTTTCACTGCCCTCTTTTCACTCCCCATTCAGACACTTTAAAAAAAAAAAAAAAAAAGAAGAAGAGGAAGCAAATCAAGGAAAGAGGGACAGCAAAGAATTAAACCTAGAAATGAACAAACATATTTTCATCTTTCTAAATCTAAAGGTATTTTATCAAAGAGACTTAAGCATGAATTGAAATATGTATTTCTTAACAGAACAACAGTGGATGCATGAAGCCCCATCTATGATTAAGCAGGATTTGATGCAAAAGTGTTGGTTTAGTTTAATGTGTCAGGAAAGTCTGCAGGAGCCACTTGAGAAAGCAGTGGGTCTGTGTCTGTTACAACCAGGACTGGCACTGCTGTGTTTAACACTGAGGGAGAAAAACTGTTGACTGTAGAGTATGCTCTGTTTCATTTGATTGTTGCATGCTGTTTTATTCTTTGGCTCTAAGCATTTTAATTGCTGCTATAGTGATTTTTCCATCACCCTGGACAGGCTTTGTGACCAGATGTTATTTGTCAATTGTCCCACAGTAGCTGGCAATAATATAACTACAAAAATATAGAAAAATATGCTTAGCACTGGGGATTAATAGCCAATCCAAGCATTTTCCTACTGAATAATGTTTTTTCAAATATTCCTTCTCACAGCAGTCCAAATTATTTTCTAGCTCTGGGTGAGGTAACTTCCCAAGCATTCCAGTTATATTTATTTTTTCTAATGCACTTGTCAACTACTTCAAACTCCACCCCACTCCTGACTGCAAGGCCAATTGAACACCCTCTCATAGTGGTTTCATGGGGAACCAGCTCACAGCCTCAGAAATGGACTGCACCCAATGGCAGGAGCCCAAAAATAACCCCACCACTTCCACTTTTTTCAATGTGCCTGCATTGTTCCAATCACACTGAGATATTACTACTGATTAATTCTGCTGTATAAAAACATGCAAAATGGAGGAAAGCTGTAAGCTTTTTTTTTTTTTTTCCTGCTTTTACTCATGTTCACAGTAAAATTTCCACTGGCTTCAATAAGCTCTGTATACCAGACTAGCACTAACACAGTTTCATTAACTTATCTGAATTACTCCTTGTTTATTGCAGTGGAAGTGAGTGGAAAATCAAGGCCAATGGGATAAGAAACAATACTATTATCCTGTCCATCAAGATGGCTCTGATTTTAGAACTGAGGTTTAGTTTTACCATTGGCTTTTTTGGTCACATAAGATTTTACACCTTTCCTTGCTCTCCACAACCATTTTGGTAAGTTCACTCTTGTCTCAATCTTTCAACTCTTCTCCCTCCTTCTGCTGCTGGGCTTCCTTCTTCACCAGACCTACCCAGGGGCAACAGACAATTTGTCAGCAGTTTAAGGTACTTAGTCATGCACTCAGATGGCAACAGAAAATGAGTGTCTAGATTATAGTTCTCCAGATCTGAGAATTTCTCTGTATCATCAGAACAGGCAATTCCCAAAAGGCAACAGTACGTATGGAGAGGATGGTCAAGGCACAAACCAAGCAAATTTCCATCACATCACTCCAACCCTGTAAACCAAAGACATCACCCATTCACTTACATAAAAAGTGCTTTCGCTGCCACATCTTATTCACCTGTAGCAGAGATCACCAATGCATCCATTCTGCCCAGACAAACGCAGTGATATCAGATTTACCTTACGCAGAAATACCATTTGCAAAATGGGATGGCTAAGATTTCACCTCAGTGTTGGTCACCCTGACATTACTCACTAGTGCTGTTTGAATTGGAATGAGCCACAGCTGAGGGAAACATCATGGAAAGAAAGATAATTGTACATGGGTCTTGTTCCTTTAACACACAGCCTGTCTGGACTGCACTTGCTGGTGAGTTTATGCAAGTGCTTTAGGTACATGCTATATGTATGCTTATATAAAGATTCAAAGGTAAAAGTTGTGTGTGTGTGTGCAAACTTGTGTTTATACCAATATATATAAAATCTTTTATGGTTTTCCATTTAGGAGCTAAGGAATTGATAACAATCCTGTTGCCACTAACGTTCAGCTGGGAATGTGCCACTTTGCAGGGCTAGGTCCAGTCTCTGAGAAGAAATAACTTTAAAATAAAATTAGAGATGATTTGAAAAGACTGACAACCATTGAGACGCAATCTGGATGTGCACAAATATCACTGCTAGTTATTTCTACACCCAGATATCCTGGTGAGATGAATGTG
Organism: Hylia prasina; assembly: GCA_013397195.1. NCBI lineage: Eukaryota > Metazoa > Chordata > Aves > Passeriformes > Sylviidae > Hylia > Hylia prasina. Next base: position 529,800 of record VYXD01007338.1, read on the forward strand.
CCAGAGTGCTACAAGTGCTCAACTTTCTAAAGAAAATTACATACCTTCATCCTCAGCACCAGATCCCCATTTCTATGTGAAGCTCAGAGACTTGAACCTGTTACCTCCTGTAAGCCAATTTCCCCTTGGATCCACACTGCAGATTTCAAGAGTTGGAATAAGTTATGCTTTGGAGAATAAATTAGTTACTGGCAGGACAACTTTGGCAACAGATTCATCTCCCAATCAGTTGCTTCACTAACATTCTTCTAGCTGGGAGAAAAGGCCATGTCCTCTTCCTCTTGGGTCTGGTGTTCTTGGAGTGAGTTTGTAGTAAGATTCAATTTGGAGAGCAAAAGATGTGATTTTTCTGTTAAACAGATATGCTCCTGCTCTATTAAGGCCCATGGGATTTTTTTTTGTTGTTGTTCTTTTCTTTCTGTTTCTTTCATGAGAACAAAAATCTAAGAAGAATTATTAGTAGAAGAGGGCGGAAAAGGCCTAATTAAAATTAAGCAGGATTTGAATAGCTGAATTTGAATAAATACAGGACTTTCTATCCTCTGTACCATGAGAAGCAGCAGAGCTGCTTTTCCTGAGGGAAATCTCTACCTCTCATCCTCTTCACAGCTGTTGTTTCACTTATTTCTTGGCTCTCTCTTAGATGTCTTCAGAGCCTCTAAGCCAGTATGTCTGATCTGTTGAAATAATCAGATACTTGGTTAGCCATAAGACACTTCAGCTAATGTCTTCCCAGAATGCGGGAAACTAAGCCTCTATCCCATGAAGATGCACGCTGTTGTTCCAATGCAGAGCCTCTGGAAAAGGGGGGACAAGACATAGATCAGTTTTCATGTGCAGCCTGAATCAGACACTCCACACCATTTCCCTCACTGTGTATTTGTTGTGCTACAAGAGCATCTGTCAATTCCCACTGCACACTGTAGCTGCATTGCCCTGGGGCTGGACACACAGCTAGGAGAGGACTCCTGAGCACAGTGAGTATAGAATGTATTTCCGTGGATTTGGCTTGGGAAGTGCTGTGACTAGTTCCAGAGAGCTGTAAACTCCCAGAGCACTGATTTGCTCTCCGAACATCTTTCATGCATGATACGGTATTTCTGGGGTGACAGCTGGAGATGGAACCAGGTTCTGACCGCAGGAGCTATCCCTCCATCCCGAGGTCTGCTGGCCAGACCTCCTTCCCACACCCCTGGCCACCTCCTTGTGTCACTGAGCCTGACATGTTCCCTCTGTCAGCATGTTTATGCACCTCTCTGCCTCTGTCTGACTCCACAGCAGCTCCCTTCTGGGCAGACCCTGCTTTGCTTCTGGGGAGGTCTGTCCCTCGTCTGCAGGCTCCCTCATCAGCAGCCCTCAACCAGGTTGGGAAGATGAAAGTATTTTCTTTTCATTTCTTTTCTTTTCTTGAAGAAGAATGAGGACAAGGGAAAGGAAATAAAGAAGGCTAAGGAAAATTCATCCCTCAAATCCATTTTATCCTATTTTTATTTGCCATTGTGTTTTTCTGAAGACTGAAGACAATGAAGAGAAGGGAATTTAACTATATCTAGTGCTGGAAGAGATCCATTGCTTTGCATGTCACATGCAGCTTTAAAGGCTCTCTGGGTTTGCAGAAGAGGAATAGTAAAATGTCTTCATGACTTCATCGACTTGGACATTTTTCTACCTCTTCTCTGGTGCCATTCAAATGGTTTTTCTCACTCAAGCAGCCACAAGTGTTTTTTCTTCCAGGCAGAGTCAGTGCTAAGCTGCCATGGAGAGACCTCGGGCAAGAAGCAGCCTGTGCCCAGGCCATGCACGGCCCAGGGTGCCTGGCATCCAGCGTCCCCCTTGGCCATGGCAGAGGGAGCCCCAGGCTCCCTGCTCACCGCCCAGACTCAGAGCAAGAGGTTTATTTGGATCCACATAACCGGCGCCATTCCTCCCAACAAATCTCACCCTTCCTCTCTCCCTTTGGTCCAAACAATAAAAATTTCTCTCGAAGTTTTAATAAAGACGAATATATAACGCACACGTGATGTCAGCCTCGTGTTTAAAGGGCATAACAGTTCTTTATAAGCAGAGGATATTACTCTGCCCTGGGACAAATCCGAGGCGAACGTTTTCGCTTCTGGAGCGATGTGGGATGTTTCAACCCAGGCTGGCGGGGAGGAGGACCGGGACCCGGGTGGGGACCGCCCCTCTTCGCCTGTCAGCTTGGGAATTTATTTTCGTGGCAAGAAGCAGCCATGGCCGGCGTTATCGGTAGGGATGACATGAGAGCCAAACAAGGGGGCCTTTGAAATCGGAGGGGTCTCCCTCTTCCTCTCCACGTAATGGCATAATTCATCTGAATTAGGGGATCGATGCAGACGTATCTTTAGAACTGGGCGGGTCAGGAGCTGTTGTGGGAAGGCGCCCAGCGAGGGTGAGGCTGGGAGCAGTGGCTGGGGGTGGCTCGGGTCCCCGGGAGCCTGTCCCGGCAGGTGAGGGACACCCGAGCCCCCATTCCCAGGATCCCAGCGCCACCCAGCGGAGAGGCCGGGCCGCCGCCGCGGGGCCGGGGGTCCCCTCCCGGGGCAGATCGGGCGTCCCGGTGGTCCCCCGCTCCCTCCCTCCCTCCTCGCCTGGACACACTGCGTGGAGGAGGTGGACGGCTTGCAAGGGCATCGTTTTAAAGCCTTTCTTTGTATTTTCGATTTTTCTTCTCCTCTGCTGTGGTGGAGGAGCTGGATCTGCCAAGCTGCAAAGCCTTAATGAATTTGGGAAAGCAAGCAAGAATGGTATAAATGGTGTGGTAGTGAAAGGGTTTTTTTTAAAAATTAAAAAGCAAAAATAAATCATGAGGAGGGGTTTTTTGGCCAAGACTCCATGATTCCGAAAGGTCAGTGGTATCATTTTGACGTTGATTATGTAGCTGCTCTGGTCTGAAGTCGGCTCCCCTCCCCTCCCAGCGTGGTGTGCGAGGATTGTATTTGAAAGGGAGGAAGCAGATACCGAAAGTGATGGCTGACGAATTGTCTAAACCCTTCAGGGACATTTCGTGCGGGGGCTCGAAGGCAGCTCATCAATAAAAGCCTCCCGGATGGAGGAGGGAAAGCGAGAAAGGGTGATGGGAGTGGGGGGGACACGGACCCCGGAGGTACAATTGCTCCCCTTTCCCCTTTGATGTGGTGGGGGATCGTGGCAGACACAGATCTTTGGAGGAATCGGTGTAAAAAGGTGTGTATGGAGGGGGTAGAGGCGAGGAGATGAAGCCTGTAAGCCCACACCA
>VYXD01007338.1:543168-616029 GCA_013397195.1 Hylia prasina
CCCCCCCCGCCCTTTTTTTTTTTCCTTTGACCCTCGGTCATATTTGACAGGATCCCGCTAGCCGAGTTTGACATCCACACGCCAAACAAAAACCCTCTCTGGCTCTACCCTGCGGGCCTTGCTCTGGCAGTACTCCCCTCCCAGCCGGATCCAGTAGGAACTTTGCCAGACCAAGATCCCAGCACGGTCCTGCGGCTCGGTGCTGGGGGTGGGGTGACGACTCCCATGCGGCCCCCGAAAGGCTGCCTTAGGCTGTGGGAAATTACAATGGGAATTTGCAAGGTCATTTACATGTCGGTGCCACGGATGTACTTGGCTTGTTGTTGTTGATGAACCGTAGGGTGTATCTTATGTTTATGAAAGCGCACACGCGAAAAGGCGTGAACGCTCTTACACACACACACATAAATAAATACATACTGTATCAACACACAAATGGATCCTGACTGGAATTCAACCTGCAGTCGCTCAAGTCAGAAGCAAAGTCCTCCCAGAAATGGGGTACGGAGCGGGAAGGGCGAGGCAAGATGGGAATCGGGTTCAAATGGCTGTGGTGCGCGCAGGAAAACACGCAAGCGGCATCGTCTCCTCTCTCTCTCTCTGACACACACCCACAAAACACACACTCCCTCATCTACCCCCACGCAGAGGTCGAACTCCCCCTCCACGCTGATAAGTACCCAGGCAGAGGGCAGACAGACAGACAGACAGCAGTGCGGGTGTGCCCACGCACCGCAGGGATGCTCAGAGGCGTCAGCGAGCCCGGGATGCGGCCGGGCACGTGTCCGTGGGCATCCACCTCCGCATGCCTTCCTCTCCTCGGCCTGCGTGCCACACGGCTGCGTAGCTAGGACCTCCCCGCACGGCAGGCTCGGGGGCTCGTACGAGCGCGGGGGCAGCTCCGAGCCGACCTGCAGACGATGTGGGGCTCCGGGGAATCCACTTCCCCTCCTCGCTCGGGGCAATGGAACCCCCGGTCTCTCTGCCCCGCAGCAGGTCAGGCTCTGCCCCTGGGGGAGCGTCCAAGTCCTCTGCCAAGAAAGCCAAAGAGGAGTTATCAAACCTTGCAGGGGGAGCCAAGACCGGGGGTGAGGGAGCGGTGAGGCAGCCTCACCTCCCTGCGGGTGAGGGAGGAAGGACTGCTCCGCCCGGGCAAAGCTCTCCGACTTCTGAGCAGCTCTTGTTATTTCCTTCTCTTGCAGTGGGACTGCCTCGCTACCAGCATCATCCCTCCCCGGTGTGTGACAGGAAAGATTTTGTCCTCAATTTTAATGGCATTTCTTCGTTTCACCCGTCCGCTAGTGGATCTTACTACCACCATCACCACCACCAAAGCGTCTGTCAAGACATCAAGCCCTGCGTGATGTGAAGACAGAGCCCCAACAGAGACAATCAGGTGTCACTGACCAGAGCCGAGGTGTAGAAGGACCCACGCAGAATAAATATAATGTGCACTCTGATAGCATTGGTAGTACACGAGTCACTTAGCAAATTTTTCCTAAGGAAGCAGTGTTTTCGGTCCCACTCCATCCCCCGAAGGACACGTACAGCCGATATAATGCTCCAAAGGTCTTACTGAAAGAAAAATGCCTTGCGTGGTGTTTTGGGTTAGCGGGGACGTAAGTGTCCTTATGCCAAGTCTGACCACCTTAATCATAAACCGCCTGTCTGCGATCTCCTAAAGAACCGAGCTTCGGGAAAGGGAACAATTCGACATATTTTTATAGGAGAAAGTGTCTTTGTATAAGAAAAGTAAATGTCTCCGCACCTGTGAGGACTCCCCCTTCTGTTACTGCGTTAGCGGGAAATGTTCTTTTTTGTTGTGTTCTCTCCCCGAGCCCCACCAAGGACACTTTGTATGGACTTCAGCACCGACCGATTGATATTATTAAAACATTATTGTTTAGCCCTTTCGTGTATAGACTGTAAGAAATGTTCGGTTTTTTTCAGTATTGCAGCAATACAACGTTTTGTTTTTTATTTTTACAAAAGTTGTTTTCTACCACAGTATTTTTTAAAAAATTATTTTAAATAAATCTCGTGTATACTCACACACTATTGCTTTAAAAGGAGAATATATTTGCACTTATGTATACTTTTTACGGTTTGCCAAAATATTTTGATGTAAAAATTTTTTTCAATAAAATGTATATAACGACTATCCCTGGACAGGCAGTTATTTTCCCTTGGCTCCTTCTGAGAAAACTCTTCCACCCCAGCATGCCACTCCAAATCCTCCAGTCACTGCAGGCGGAGGAGGGGAGCGAGAGATTGACCCGAGGAGGCGAGTGCCGTGCTCTCTGGGCTGCACTTCCCGCCGTCACCCACTTCTCATCCTGCTTTTCCCCGCTGCTGGATAGATTTTGAAATAACCGAGGTAGAGGACACAAAAGTAGGAGGGTCGGGACTGCAAGATCCTCTCTCGGCGGGCGCCTCCAGGTCTGAAACGCCCTCCTCGCTCTTTAGGGCTGCGTCTGAGTGTCCCCGTGTCCCCTTTCCCCACAGCCCCCTCGGAGTCCCTTTGTGCCCCGACGGCACTTTGCCAGAGGAGCCCCTGTGCAATGCGGGCTTGGACCCGAGAGGGCATGTCACGGGGGGGCAGCGATAAAACTTGATAAGGTCTGGGGCAAGCATGGACAAAGGTGTGGGCAGCGAACCTGGCCGGGAGGGAGAAAAAAAAACAAAACCAAAAAAGGGTAAAAAACGAAAGAAAAAGGGGCCCCCGAAGCACCCCGAGCAAAGCGACCCCTGTTCCCACGTTGCCGCCGTGCCCCGTGGATGACGAGCGGCCAAGAGCCGGAGCCGGGCACCAGGAGCTGCTCGTCTGTGCATCCAGCAGAGCCCAGGGCCGCGGGATGCGCTCCGAGCCCACCCCTCAGGGCCCGGCCCGGCCCGGGGGCAGCTCGGCACGGCCACAGCCCCCCGCAGCCCGGCCCGTCGGACGGGGACAAAGTCATCCCCGTCCCTCAACGCGCACCGACGCCCGACTCTGCCCGGCCCCGCGCCCGAGCGCTGAAAAAGGGGAGAGTTTCCGCAAAATGCTCTTTGCATGGGTGAGCACACACACACACATATATATGCGTGCACGCACACACACACACACATATATATAAATTATATCTATGTGATTATACATAGAGATAAAACTCTTCATCTTTAAAATACACATTTATGCTCAGGCATGCCCTTTTCTTCCCTGAGCTTCTCAGGGCCTGTGATAAATTATAAAGTCAGTTTCAGAGTTTGCTCCGACCACAGTGCTGTGTTTACATTCTTTCCGAGGCAAGCCTGCATGGTCGTAATTTATATCCTAAACACTTGAACGTAACTTGTTTACACAGGAATGACAGGACCTCAAAGAGAAAAAAACTGCCTTTCCTTGCCGGCGGCCGGGCGCGGGGCTCCAGTGCCCTCCAGCGGTCCCGGCCCGCAGCGCGCCGGGCTCCGGCAGCTCCGCGGCTTCCCACAGTGTTGCCACAGCGAATATCTTTTTAATTATTATTCCCCCCCACCCCATCTTCTGAGTGTTGTTATATACCAGAAGATGTGAGCAATGCTCCCAGTGGCTGGTATCCTAAGAACGGGGAAGGATTTTTTGTTAGGGCATCCTTCAATTTTGGACTTCTGTGTTCTCCCTCGGTGGTTTAAGGCTGTTAAGGTTCCCTTTCCCCGTTTTGCCTTTCAAACAAAGGACGTTTCAGAAGCAATACTCTTTAGACATCAGTATGTTTTTGGGTGCTGCCAGTAAAACGAACTCCAACTCTATCTTCTGAATTTAAGGGTGACTTAAATGACAGGGAGGAAAAAAGCGGGCAGATTTTTGAGTTAATTTGATCTGATTTTGTTTTGATATTTGATTTTATTGCAGTACCTTCTACCCTAGGAATTCAGCCCTTGTTTAGTCTAAAGAGCTCCAGTGGCCGCATAGCCAGTGAGAGTCATGACCAAGAGCTATGCCACTGTGAGGGCAAGGTATTTACATTTTAGCCATACAGTTGAAAAATCCCTGCATCTTTTAACATGTGTTAGCAGCCATTGAACATACTCAAATGCTTCACATTTCAGAGAAAGAAATTCTCCTCTAGAGATCCAGCACACCGAGACTTCTAATCACAGCAGCAGTGTCGCCGTACTCATCTCTGAGACTTGTGGGGACTTACAGTGTCAGAGAAACTATCAGAGAAAGCTGAAATTTCTAGCATTAGAACAAGACCTGAAATCCAGATATAGTGTGTACTTAGTCTCAGCATTGTGAAAGAGTCCAGGAAGGCAGACCCAAAATTGAGCATGTGTTTGCTGGTCAGTCTGGAGAGAAACCTGTAGCTGCTATGCTAAAGTGAGCGCCAGTGGGTATAAAATATGGGAAGGTCTGTGTCTCTGCAGCTCTCAGTTACTGATCTTTTCTTTAACAATAGTCTATTCTCTTCCTCTTTTTCTCTTAATTCCTTGCCTGCTAACCTGTCCCTGACTGCTTTGTTCCCTATGTTTTGATTGTGAGAGGCCCAAACGATACTTTTTTTTCTCCTTTAACCCAAGTAGCACCCAACAACAGTCACACCCCTCAGCTGTGTCTGAAAATGAAGTCACTGCTGACTTTCAGCCTAGGACTGCAGCCCTCACAATGACTTTGTCCTTTCAGGTGGGCTCAAAGGAGGATGTGAGCAGAGAACTTCTAGGCATACTTCTGGTATATCCTAGTGAACTCCTTGTGCATCCAGAAAGCTGCTTGAGTTCTTACAACCGGATCAGTCGGCCTAATGCATTAGTAATGCAAGCCGTGCCTCCCTAATGACCCCAGACCGCCACAGCTACAAGAAAGCTACAACTAAATTACAAATAGTTAGTCATCTAGACTGATGGCATAGCTCACATTTGGTGAGGTGCTGAGGTAAATGGACTGAACATAGACTAATCCAAACATTTCCATTATTAGAACACGCTAGGCAGAGCCTCTGTGGGATGGGAATGAAATCACGCTGGAGCACCTCAAACAGTTTGCGTGTGATCCACTATAATCTTGCATTTATATTTTCTCCATTCTCTGGTTTCATCACAGTCTTGCTGCCTCAGTGGAGGGATTTTGCTTGTGAGGGTGTTTATATTACACAGAAAAAACCCCACTCAACCACTTGAAAGCTGGGATCATTTGAGCAGTCATTTTAACTTTGGCAAAATTAGCCGAATGTTGAGATATCTTATGTGGGATGTTGACTTTCTATCTGGTAGTGGACCAAAGCATCCTTTAAAACAGTAAGTTTATCAATCCCATTAAATCATCCTGCCCATTATTCTATTAATACAAACAACAGATGAACATCTTGCTGTGTTTTGGCTCAGCTGGCGAAATACCTTTAGCCAATACAATATTTTCAGTTTAGTGTGAGAGTTTTAGCCTGCTTTAGAGACAAAGAAAAGTAAAGATCTTTTTTTAACTCAATAACAATAAGCCTGATTTTATTGAACTAGAAAGATTTGCTCGTAACATATACATGAGGTAATATTTAAATAAGACTGTTCAATAAAATGCTAGGTATGTCACTTAGGCCCTGAGAAAGCAAGGTGCTGTTTTTAATTATAATTTTAATATACCTGAGCATGTGAATACTCCCATTAAAGTCAATGGGATTATGTAGATGCTTAGAGTTAAAAGTGCTTTGCTGAAGAAGGATGATGGGACTAGAATGAAACACTACAGGTTCCTCCTATGTGCTGCAGCTGAGGTCTGTATAAGAAAAGGAGTAGAATATACCTGATTCATATACAGGATGAAAATTAATTCAAAACATACTCTAGCTTTGAATAGAGATGTATTCTGCAAAACCTGCTGGCATTAATCTGCATGAAATACTGCCTTAGCTAATAAGAACACCCGGACTTTATTTATACATTGAGCCATTTGATAGATATAAATGAAGAAAGAGGTAAATAGAAGCCAACATATTTTTGAATAAATGCCCAGAGGTTCTTTCAGAGTTCAATGATCTTTGTGTCTAGATTATAAAGAATTCAGAGCAGCCTCATGTGACTTGCCAACTACCGAATAGAGCTCCAAAACATCTGTAATATTAAACAACTTCAAGCCTCCTTTTTATGCTTGTTTTCATCCAGCAGTGATTTATAGAAATCTATTGGCTTCTCCACTGGTCTTTTCTAAAAAGAAATATGCAGGGAGGAGGAGGTTTTAAAATATGTTGGGACACCGCTACCAAACTGCAGCTGGAAATGAGAGATACTTTAACAGCGGACTTAGATTTATTTAGGAGATTATGGAGAAATGCTAACTGCATTACATTGATTACTTTAAGCATTGCAAAATGAATTTATGGTAGTGTGCAAAGTACCACTGGGTTCACAGGTAATTTGATGTTTTTAGGGTAATTCAAAGACACTGGGCTGCTTTTGAGGAACAGGATTTTTTGGACTGGATCCCCACTGGTAACATTTTCCTTGCAGTAGGGTTGCAGCCCATTAATTCTTACTGTCCAAATATAGGTAGCATTAGTTTAAATTAGAAGTTTTATAACTGGTTTAGTTGAGCTACTGAAATCCCTTATGTACACAATCTTATCTCATTTTCAGAGATCCTCTTTGGATTGGTTTATACCTGTCCCAATTAACATATACCAAACACATTTTACTTGATGAAAAATCTCTCTAACTAGTTTAAAATTATTCTTTGAGACGGCGTCTCATGCACAGCAATTTTCTGATATGATGAAAAGTGTGATTTAGTTCAAACTGCATAACTGGTGTTTATGGACACTCCATTACTGTAATCCCTTGTTTAGACATGTACAGCTGCAAGCTGCACCAATACGATCAACTTTAAAGTGGTATCAGCTCCCCAAAGCTGATTGAAACTAAACAAGGCAGTGTCTGTGACTAGCAATCCTTGTGTTAAAGGGCTGCAGCTTTTCTCTATGAAATAGCTGAATGTTAGAAACTGGATCTAAAGCATGATCAATACTATAAGTTTCTGGACAATGTTACTCATGGAATCAAGACCTTAAAATCAGGCCTTGGGCCTTCTTGAATTCATGGGGTTTTGGGTTGGGGTATTTTTTTATTTTTTTTTTAATCTGGATGTTTCCTTGCCAGAGATTTGTTGACCAGTGGTGGCTTGCAGAGAATTTTCTGGTGGCTTAGAGAAAGTTATTTGCTTACAGGACAGTGCTTCTCATCCTTTGTTCTGGAGAGAATATGAACAAATGGGAGGGGGAAGATGCAGTGAAGATTAGAGTCAGCAACAGGATTCACTCTTTTTTGAAAAAGGAATAAAGAGCCTTCAACAGGCTCAAATTAAAGATAAATTAAAATTACAGAACGCAGAAATGTTTCCGGGTTTTTCCACTTGTCTTTGGGCACACAGTCTCTTAATGTCAGATGGTCTCTTGGCCATTAATGGAGGGAAAGCAGAGTTGTTCACCAGAGAGGAAAAAAGAGCATCAGAAAAGCATTGAAGTACTTTGATTCCAGGTGACTTAACAGGCAGAGCCATAATAGAGAGGGTGAAGATTCCAGGGAGCAATGTGAATGTTGTCAAGTTGGGGTAAAAAAGGTTCAAGAATGGAAGTAACATCTGCACCCACAATGGGAAGATCCACTATGTCATAATGAAAGACGGAATTATCAGGTCCCTTAAAAATAGAGGTCAAGTTCTACTCCTCATATCACACACTAAATCCTTCTTTCATTGCAGAATTTCAAAGTGTACCTTCTTTTCCTTTCTGAAGCAGAAACAAAGCTGTACTGGGAAGTGGGAACACTTCAATACATCAGAATATTGGTTTTGCTTAGTGTGAGGCAGCAAGGAGGAGTGGACAGGAATAAAACAATAGCTCAAGATAAGTGACCTCCAGTAAACAAACATCAGCTTGTTCCAGGGCAGCGGAAGAGCAGGGGGTAGGAGGATTCTGGCTGGACTACCCATTGAAGGTGTCCAACAAAGTCTGAACAAGCACAACCAGAGTGCAGGACTCAGCCAAGTTGCTCAGCAGGCTCAGAGGCTCTGTCAATAAAGCAGTAGAAACTGTTTGGGGAGGCCTATCAAACACAGGCACATGTGAAGCAGTCCAGCCTTGCTCAAACTTCCAGTAGTAGACAGTATGGAGAGACATGCAGAGATGGTAGTTCTTCAAATTTCTTTTCTAAGAGCATAATTTCTTCCATGGAAATCAATCAGCAGTCTGAATTTCAGAAGACTACTTCAGGTTTTCTCAAAGGTGGCACATGCTCAGCCCTGCCAACATCCTGGGAAGTGCAACTGGCACGATGCTACCCACTGCAGCCTCCAGACGGTGAAGCCTGATCTAGCATCCAAGAGACAAAAAGAACACAGCCCTGTGCTTGCCTTCAGCAAGACCATGATGAGGACAAGGGTGGGTCTCAGCTGGAGCACATTATGCCCGATGTCAGTGTGTTTGTGATGGTATCAGAGGTGAATATCCAGGAAGGTGGTGACAGCAGCAGGAGTCTAATCTTACGCTGTCCTCTTTTGCCTTTCTGTGCCTGTTGGTTACCCCAGAATATTTATATGTCTGCCAAATGACCTTTATTTCAATCCTGGGCCACAAATCTTGCTCCCACACTACTTCAGACAATGGCCTTTGTCATCAAAACCATGGGGGTAAGCAATAACTGAGAGTGATTCATACACTACTGTTTCTATCCTAATATTGCAACACCAGATATACAGACCTCTGCAAGCCTTTGACATTCCCTCTACTTTTTCCCACTGATTTTCTCCTTATTGTTACTGGTGAATTCTTGCACTGCAGTCCTACTACAGGATCAGGGTTTAATGATACCCTTTAGTAAAACAAAATACATCCACATATATTTGTTTCCCAGATATAAAGAGAAGAACAAGAATTCCCCCCAATTTTTTTTTTNCCTGCTGATTCTGAATTCTGAGTCTCTAAGTTCTCACCTGTGAAAGGAAATTTCCTCTAACTCAGTTTCTGAAGGAAGGGGTCAAGAGAGAAAATGGCCAGAACAGATGAGGGCAGACTCATAGCAACTCAGCCTGTCCGACACATTGGAGATGTAGGGAGGAGCAAGAGAAGGACAAACATGGGATTTAGCCCAGTGAAAGTGGGTAAGGTCTTCTACCAGCCAGTATTTGGTTAGAGCCTTCTTGGCCCCATCCTTCAGACTTGGAGGGAAATGTGATCAAAATTCAATGTTCTCATTGAGTAGAAGAGCATCTACTGTAAGCAGCTGACAGTGGTCTGCTCCAGGAGAGTTCTGTCCTCCTTTTCAACCACCACTGGCTGGACTGGCTGCTTCCTTGGGGATGTATCTAAAAGAAGTACAGAAATACAGACATCTGAGTAGTTTCCACCTGCCCATGGTTGTTTCTGGCTTTAAGTACCCCCAGGGTCCCCAGGCAGGAGCCACACTCCAAGGGTGAGAAATAGAAAACAGATGGTCATATGAAACAGACCATCCCATCTAGGGGCATTTCAGGACATATTAATTAGTCAGGAGCATAAACCACAACAAAACATGTCCCTCCTTCTATATGGAAAAGCCTTTGATGGTTGGCTAGTAATGGCTAAAAATGAGACAAATCCATAGTCCAGATAGGCTCTAAGTATGCAGAAAAGATCCATGTGCTGGCAAACATGCTATTCAGCTTGTTCATTTCCTGTACGCTGTTTGAAGCAGCCAGAGCCCTTTCTCACTATTTAGTCCTTTGAATGCAGAGTAAAATAAAAACAGAAGAAGAAACATGCAGCTAGCAAAAGTTCCAAGCTCAGCACGTTAGGAGGCACTTGAGCATAGGGAGAGCAGACAGAGGACCCCCCAGAGCTGGGAAAGCCCTCACTTATAGCATATGTTCTGCACAGTCTGCTCTGTGGAGACGTTAATAAATCTGTCTCTTGCCCACACAGCTGTCATTCACAGGTCACTTTTTTCCACCAGAAGAACTGACAACTCTCTCGCATCCTTATAGACAAAGGCAGTAGGTAGAAGCCAATTAAAAAAAAAATCTGTCCATGAAATGCACACATTTTCATGTTCTTTAAGCATATAAGTTCCTTGTCAGTCCAGTCTCAAAGCCCATGTGCTCTAGGAACTTGTATTTGAAAGGGGAATAGAAAATTGGTGGACTTCAAAAAAAGCATTAGCATTCTAACATCTCTTGCTTGCTTGTGGTGAAGTGTCTCTGGAGGGTGTGATCTACATCCTGAATGCCCTTCCTTGTTTTAAAAAGATAGTCATCACACATAATTTTGCCAAGGCCTTCATTTCCCAAGATATCCACTTGGCAGTCTAAGAACTTCTGATTGAACTCAGCACTGATTTCTTTTCCGAGCCCATAGGTGAATTCTGCACATATATAAGATATTCTTTCAACATGCTCAGCCTGCTCCACCCCAGGTGCTGCAGGAGATGCAAGAAATTTTGCAGCAAGCAAGTATGTATTCACACCAATGCCTCTTAGGGTGAGATTTGCATTCATATTTGAGCTCAGCTCTTGGCCTCTATAGCATCCTGCGCTGGGAGATATCAGAGGCTGCTTGTTAGTATTTTAAAGATACATTTCTTTCTGTGCATTTTTTCTGTGTTTATTTTGTCTAAAATGCCAAGACAGAAGCTCTTGATGAATCTTAATTAGATTTTTTGTTATTTATAAGTGATTTTCTCTATTTTTCAATTTATCTCTATCTGCCATTGTATTGGGCCTTTGCTGAAGTCTTATTGTCATACTGCCTCCAGTGCAGCACTGGTCTTTGACTAAAATATCTTCATCAGTTTCTCTTCCTTACTCCCATTCCCCTCTCTAGATTGCCAATATATTTGTTAAACAATACTAGACCTTGGCACCCCTGTGCCACCATTTTTTCAGAGGCAAAATATTTGCTATTTTTTCATGTCTCTGGCCTTCAATTTGTTAGACAGCTTTCAGTTCATGGCTTCTCATCATGTGAAAGCCTTAATTTCTTTAGTAAACACTTGAACAAGATCTTAGCAAAGTTCTTTAATAGTAGGATGTAGGATGTTGAAATTTTGGTTTGGTGGTTTTTATTCGTTTGGTTGGGATTTTTAAAATTTTTTGATACAAAAATCAGGCTGGAAACATATAGATGCAATTGAAAGATCAATTTCCAGAGTGTGTGCAGGGCTTTTCAGGCCCATGGATTAAACAACTTCTCTTAGTTACACCAGTGCAAACTAAGAAAGCAAGCAAAAGCTTTGTTAGCTTGGGCTGATTACTTGGGCAGACTTAGCCTAACTGAAAGAAAAACCTGCTAAAAATGTTTTGAGAGGTTTACAGTCTGATCAGATATTGTATTATAAATATAATAAGCTAGTATTTTCAATAACAATGTCATTTGTAAAATTACCTTGTCCAATGCACTGGAAACACTAAATACTTGCAGACACCAGTATTTTGTTACTGAATGTACGTGCTAATGCAGTAACAGTGATCTGGAGAATCTAGTAAGAAGAGATGAGAATGAGGAAGAAAACCAGCACAAATGAAGAACCCATAGAAAATAAAAAATGAAAATTTTGTTATGAGATGTGTCGCTGTGGCTTTCCTTGGTGTTATTTTCTGGACAGTAAAAAACAAAGGAGGTGGGCAGGAGGAAATGCACAGGAAATTAAATAAGGGGGGTTCTAAGGTTCCCCCATAAATAGTGACCAAGGCCCAGGGCACTGGGAAGCAGCTGATCATCCCAGCACTGTCCTGTTTTGCCCATGAGCTGGCAGGTCACCAGCCCCATCCGGACCCAGCGCTGACAGACATTCCAGTCTAACACCATTTCCGACAGAAAGACAGAGAATTGTGTCCTGCCTCTCCCAGCCCAAGAGTGGAGGTGCCAAGATGACATGGAACTTGCCCAAAATTTGGGAGGGAAGAATGAAGCTTAAGTCATATTCACGTGTGCAGGCCTTCTTTTGTTATTCTAACCCAGTTATCGAAGCAATGTGTTCCTGTTGATTTTTAAACCCTATTTTGTTTTGAAAAGTCCAAACTGCGTCACTGGATGCATTGTCTGGTTACAGAGCTCCCAAGAGTGGGGAACTTCCAGCCAGCTTCCAAACCAGCTCAGCAAAATGAGGAGACAAGGGGATTTGAAACCAGAGATCTAGTCTGAAAGGGATGGTCCCCATCTGAAATGAGGGAGAGGAAAGCATTATGTGAAGGGCAGGGTGGGACAGAGGGAAGCTGAGGAGGCTAGAAGGAGTGAATAAAATGATGATGCTAGGAAAGCCTTTTCAAATGAAAGAGGGAAGCTAAGATGGCCAACCTGCAGGAGGGGAAGTCCTTCCTGTTTGGTACACTGCAGGAGAGGAACAGCTGCCAGTCCCTGAAAACTCAGTCGAGAGAAGGAAACACAGAAATGCATGCAATGGAGATGCATGAGGGGATGGGGAAAAGACAAACCTGCATGGAGATGAAAATGACTTTTTGTTTATTCTGGATAGGCCATTTGCTGCTCATCCCTTTGGAGGTTTTATTTCCCTCTCTCCAAGACTATATCTAAGATACTACAAGCATATCACTGAAACACACATGGTTTCTGTGCTCCAAGGGACATGAATATCTCAATATATGGTATCTCCTAAAAATGTTTTTTGCTGCCCCATGAAAATGCATTTAGCTTGCATATGCATAATATTCGAAAATTCCTTCAAAGATGAGCATTAGCTGATATAACTCAGTATTCATGTTTCCCTTACACCTGTAGTCTGTCTGCAGAGATAAAGCCACTGAGAATATAGATTTTCTTCTTCAGAAAAGCCTTATTTTTGTCTTATCAGTGAACTAAGTACATCCTGTGCACAGACACTAAAAAAAATTAAAGAATCCAAGTTCCTCACCATTGGCTTACACTGCCAGATTATTATAAAATGGCTTAAGTAAATAAATAACATTGCATTGTCCAAAAACTCCTTTCTTGGAAAGCTTTATACCCAAGCTCTTTATGCAGTGGAGGTAACATTAACATCTTCCTGGTCCTTTAAAAAGTAGTCTGTTATATTGCCAAAAATATGTGGGCAAAAGATACTCCAAAATTATTCCAAATAAGGAAAACCTGAAGCATAATTTATTACAGCCATAAATTCTGATGTAAATGTCAGTAACCAGTAGATCCTGGACCTCAGTGATGGCAACTCTCTGAGTAGGAAAGCTGCAGTGTTTAGTTTGAGGCTGTGAGAACGCTCCTCTCTAGCTTTTGGACAGCCAGTATTCAGAAACTGCTTCCCAGTCAATAAAAGAGACTCAAGTGTGATGGATTCCCATTAGGATTTGTGTCATGGCAACAAGAGCATTGGCAAAGCTGGGTGGTTGGCATGGGACACTGTGTGTCATCTCCCAGGACAAACCTCAGCTTTCATCTGGTGAACCCAAGACACCTTTACTAGGGAAGCCATGTGCCACTTCAGCAAGACAACAGAAGCCTCTTGCCTAAAATTGGAGTCTGTGTGTCACTCATCACTCCCAGCACTTTGGGGATATCTTGAGGCACCTGATTTGGAGAAGATTTGAATTCAAGTTGACTGCTGATAGTGGAGGCACAGGAATAACAGCAGGGCAAAGGCAAGCAGTATGCTCCTGAAGCAAGGAGCCAGTTTCTGCCTCTGGGGTAACTTCTTCTGTGCTTTCTATTTGATTAGGCCAACATCTTTCACTCATGTTTTCTTTAGCCTAGGGGAGCAGAGTCTTCATGCCCATGGCCACTTGCATGCCCTTCTCCTTAGCTCTGTCTCTGCCCTTACCTCAGCCTGCCCCCTGGCATGCCTGAAGCAGCCTTTGCCTTGGCAGGGTAATTCACATGCAAGGCAGGAGGTTATTCACAACAAAAAGCAACACCAAGGTTGGTCCAGCTTGTACAGCACTCAGTTGTAATACAAACTGCCAAGGCAGAGATGCTTTTTATGTTCATATATATATATATACATATAAATTATTTACAGGTTGACATTCTCAAGGTGAAAAAACAGCACATATTCAATGGGAGGAGCATGTCTGGAACAAGGATGCTCTTCTTTTCCTCATTTTCTCATTTCTTATCTCCTTTGCTTCAGGATTATTCTCTTTCTTTCTTTCTCACTCCCAGCAAATTTGAAACCCTTCTCTTGTTTCTGTCCCCAATTCACTTTCTCTGCAGGACCAGTCCCAAAATTTCAGCTTCCCAACAGTGATGGGAAGGAACAATGGGGCTTGGCTCACACACGCAGCCCTCAGCCCTTTACCAGGCTGACACTGGTGGTGGCTCTGTGACTGGAGCTGGCCCATCTCACAGGTGGTGGCTAACCTGTTTTATAGATGAGATGGCATCTTTGGAGCTAACATCTTTGCAGCAAACATTCTGGAGATGCTTACCAGACACTTTGCAGCAGCAAGGCACAGTGCCTCCCTCCAGGGCTACTCAGCTGGCTTTGGAGAATGCAACCTGACCACACAGTATCATGCCTTTGACTTTGAAGCCAAATTCCTCACTGATTACTCTTTTTTTTCTCAAAGCTGAATGTTTACAGGCACTAACTATGAGGTGCTCAAACACTCTTGCAGTTCCTTCCCCACACACTAAAACTGATTGGGAATTTTTCAGTGAGGACCCTTTCATGTTAGTAGGTGCACAAGACCATCAGAGAGAATGGAGCAAATGTATTTTTATTCGGTGTAAAGATGTCCAAAACTAAAACAAAAATCCGGATTGGGTACAGGACATGACACTATGAAGGTAGCTGATGTGGGGAGCACCCTTTACAAGGTCTTCCTCAGGCTTGGATGGGGCTTTGATGACATTTGGCACTCACTGAGAAAGGTCTTGTCTGCATCAGCCAATTGCTCATGTCAACAGCTTGCTCATGGAGTCAGCCTCAGGCCCTGCTGGGACCCCAGGGTCATACAGGGAAAAGAGTTGCTGCCTCAGATCTTCCTATGGGAAAGCAAATGCAAAGGTGCAGCTTTAAGGAAGAATTGGCCCCTAAACTCTAAAAGAATGATCAGGTACTTAAAAAGAGGTCATCACTGTTTTTGAAAGATCAGCCTTCTTATATATTTTAAATCTATACATTTAAATGTGAAACCTTAGAAAAGAAAGATGCCTTTTAAAATGATGATTTTAATTTACAACCACCATATTTTAAAGCTGGTGTCCTCAGAAAGTGAGTGAAGGTCTTAAACTTCTTCTCGTTGCTTCTCTGCTTCCCCTTTCTGCGCCTGTCAAGGGTGGTTCTGACTGCTTCAGCCTTTCTTTTGATTTTAAAAACACAGATGTAAGCAGATAATGAGGCCACAGGAGGAGAATCCTTCAGGATGTCTTGTTTGGTTTGGAAATATTTAAATGTCTGCTGCATTTCCTTTGAGCACAAGGCAGGAGTCTATGAAAGGGCACTGCTCTTTCTGCTACCCACAGTACTGCTAGGGCTGGGAAGAGTGTGCGTGCACGCAAGCATATGTGTGCATGTGAGCATGAGATGGTTTCTAATCTTTTCAGCATGGTTCTCTTGCCTGGGATAATGCAAAACATTTCTCTAGGTCACATTTCCCTGGAGGAAAAGGTTTTAACTCTAGTAATTCAGGTGAAGCTTGTTCTATCTAAATAGTCTGCCAGTTTCATATTATTACACTAGATTAATAACTTTCTAAATCTCAGTGAAGAATGATATTTTTGTGGTTTGGATAGGTTTAAGTGCTTGTGGCCATTATGAGTGATAGTTGGTTGTTTTAGATTAAGGTAGCATAATCAAGAGGAAAATTTTATTACGGTGTCATATATAAAACACTGAATGGCTGCTGGATAAATTACGTGATGAGTCTGAGAATCAGAGTCAATCACCTTTACAGCGTGGGTGGTACGAAGCAGTTGCCCAAGAAACGCTAACACAGAAAGAGAAACCTTCCTCATTTTTCTCTGTGAAGTTAAAACTGTGTTGGAGGCTGCTCTCAACTTCCTACTTGTGGTCTGACTACCACAGATTGGGCAGAAGTGGAAAATAACTCTGATTAAAAGGCAAGGACACTTCATGGCAGACAAATGTGTACAGAAGATCAATGAATTATACCACACATGAATAAATAAATTTTATATCCATGCACTTTTCATAAGATTCGAAGAGTCAGTCACATGCAAGCCATGGCTTCATCCAAAGACAGCTGAGGTCTATAGAAAGTATTAATAATAAAATGTTGTATACAGAAATGTTCAAAAGAATTGGCAGTATTCATGCTAGAAAGAGTTTGTGCCATTGCCAAACATGAAAGATCACTTGTTGGCTTCACTATCTTGTTTAGGCCCTGCAGTTCAAATTTAGAATCTAGCTATCAATATAAAGAGCAATAGAATAAATTTGCAATACTTAAATAAGAGAAAATTATAGTCTGATCCAAGAAATCTGATGAACTTGAGAATTCCCTGTGACAAATGTTTGTGACATTTTGAAGTGATTTTTTGGGGCTTTCAGAAATAAGATTTTTTCAAAGAAGCCTAAGTTACAAATACTATTGCTCACTGGTTGTGCCCACATACCTTATCCCAGCATGTTCTTTTAAGCCTCATCTTAATTATAATTTTTTTCATGTATGCTTGAAAGTAATTGTCTTTAATTGCCTATGCCTTTGTATGTCATTTTAATCCTCGCACACTGACATATCGATGGTTTTTTACTCATCCTAAAAAAATTCTCAGCTTCCTTTTTTAGCTCACGCATTTTTGAAAACAAGCTAGTGGAAGGATGAAAACCTTCAAATGTTTTATTTTAATTTCTAAGGAGACAATAACTGTGAGGAAATGTTTTTAATGTAACTTATTGTATCAATGGAGACTGTATTGCAAAGAACGTTATTTTCTATTTCAGTTCATTGTGCCAACAGCTGAGTGATGCAGATACTCTGCTTTAAAAATAGTAGTACTATTGCAAGTTAAAAGCAGGATACCACAAAATGCACTCTACAACCACAAATACATTCCCAAGTGTTGTTACTAGTAAATATGTGCCCTGGGCTTGTCTTGTGGGCAAGTCAGGGAGTGGGATAAATCCATCTACTAAGGATGGACATTGAATGTGAGCTCAGTGAACACACATAAGCACGCAAACCTGCACACACACACACACACATATGCACTCACACACACATGCAAAAGTAAATATTTATTAAATGGATGTCTCAGTGTCAGCCCTGCTCTGTATGTTGACATGATTCAAATCTAGAAGCCACAGCTCAAAACAAAATAACCTGTGAATACTTGACCTGGAAGCAGTGAGAAATTCTTCTACAATTCTCTGATCTTCTAATGTTTAACCCTTACCAGCTCCACTTCTGGCATCTGCATGAATGTTTGAGACACAGTTTGAGTAGCAGAAAGTGAGATGTTATATAATTATGTACCTCCAGTAGATTAACTGCCTTAGGAAAGTAGGGCCAGATGAAATAGGATGTGTTTTGAACAAGTGGAGAAAAAAACTCACACAGTACATGCTGCTCCCAGAAGGGTAAAAGAGAAAGAAAACCTTTGAAACAGCAAAGATTGTTACATTCAAATTACTCTTTTCTAAGTCTGTAATTTCTCAGCTAGGTCAAAACAGAAAATGAGTGATTACTGTTACAACTGGCATACACTCTGCACTTTGGCTGCATGTAAGATACACAACATTTTCCAGAGAATCATGTCAGATAATCTGTCTTGTGTATTTTAAGCCTTTTTCACATGTCCTGAAAGACATAAGCAATAAAATATCTTAAGGAGTGCAGTGGCTGCAGAGGAGAGCAGGCTTGGGCCCAGTGTCAGGGCACCTGGGTGCTTTCCTGACTGTGTTCCCATTTATCATACAACACCAGATGGATTGCTGACACCAGTACTCCCCAGCTTGGCTCCCTAAAGTTCAAACTCTCTTGGGCAAGAGTAATTTCCAATGTCAATAGTACTGTTTATCTTCACACAGAAGAAAAAGTAACTGCCCCTAGACACCTAAGTCCAGATTGACAGGCAGAAATAAGCACTGTGGTTTGCAGAACTAAGCTCCCACGGGGTCAGTGTGCCGTGCAGTACCTGTCTGCATATCTGTGCTGCCTAACTGGCAGGGTAAGGAGAGAGGGTCCTCAAAGCAGTTTCAGCAGGAAATGCACTTTGGTTCTTTGGAAATGCAGCACCCCACATTTTCAGTGCCCTTATCACCCAGGCTGGTATTCTGCTGCAATGGGCTCTCACTTCTCCTAGCCTTGGCTACTTTCTTATGGAAAACAGATGAGGGGATGGAGGAGGCATTGAGGACTAGAGGGGCTCTCACCTTTTGTTCAATATGGGTGATCACACACATATATAGGAAACCAAATGGCATTACTGGGTTGCCCAGGCCAGGCCCAAATTTGGCTTCTTCCAAGGAGGATCCTGTCTCTCCCCACTGCCTCCATACATGGGCTGGGGACACTGGGCTTCCACCTTTGGCAACTACCCAGTATTTCTCTTACCCCAAATTATGTGGTATGTTTTATAAATTTCTTTGAGCAACACTCCCCCTGACTTCTTCTATTATATTTAAATCCCTCAAATTCATTTAGATAACTCCTAGTTTAACACTAAAGAAACCATCGTTTACAAATATTACACCATTCGGCCTTCTTATAAGGGCATGTTTATACATTTGTCAAACTTAAAATACATGCTCTGGCCATATTAAATTCAACACCCATCCACTTTGTCATAAATCAATAACTTTTCTCAAGAGAATTTCTCTTTAAATTCATGGTCACAGGTGTATTCCTTGGGTCAAATTAACTTACTGCTATTAACTTGGAAATGGACAGAAAATTTTAATTTTGCTTTGTGAAACAGAATTCTTGAACTGTGGTTCTAGCCAGAGGAATGAATGTGAAAGTAGAATTCTAGGTTTCACTGTCTTTGTTCACCCCATGAATTCTGATTAGCTTACTGGTAGTCATCTCTTTAACTATTGCTAATATGGAGAATTGAGACAAGTGCTGAAAATCAGTTTCCCTGTTCAGGGAGTCATGAATCTATAAGCTCAGAAAGGACTTCCTGACACAGGTGGCTGAGGGACTAATGAGGAGAGATGTTCTCTTAGACTGGTTAATTACAATTGAGGGAGAATAAGTCATGGATGTGAAAATCTTGAGCAAGGAGAATTTACCCTCATTGGAGGAGCCCACAATTAGTCAATATTTAAGCAGATTGAATCCACCCAAATCTATGGACTGTAATGGGCTTCAGCCATGAGTGCTGAGGCATCACTGAGGGATCATGAGTGCTGGGCACATATCATTGTGATCTTGAAAATATTTGGACAGTTGTGGCAACAGAGGGAGTTCCTCAGGACTGGATGAAAGTGTCACTGTTAGCTTCCAGAGGGGCAGTGAGGATGACCTGGAGAACTACAGTCTCACCTTGATCCCCATGAACATGATGAAGCAAAATATCCTGGAAATCATTTCCAAACACATGAAAAACAAGACTGAGGGTATTCACTGTGGATTTATGCAGGGCAAATCAAGCCTGGCTGACCCAATGGCCTTCTACAACAAAGTGACTCAGTCGATGATATGAAGTGGTGGCCGACACAGCAGGTGTCTGTGGCGCCCTTCAGAGGGACCTCAAGAGGCTGGATAAATTGGCCAACCTCAGCCTCATGATGCTCATCAAATGGAATTGCAAAGTCTTGCATATGAGCAGAACAGGCACCAGTACAGGCTGGAGCCCGGCCAGCTGGATATCAGCTTTGCAGAAAAGGATCCAGGGGTGGCCACCCTGTTGCCTATGAACCAGTAATGAACCTACAAGGCAAAGAAGGTCAACAGCATCCTGGGTTGCACTAGGAAAAGCATTACTGGCAGGTCAAGGGGTATGATCCTCCTCTATTCAACATTGGTGAGACCCCAATGCAGTGCTGGGTCTGGATCTGGGCTCCCCGGGACCAGAGATACATAAACATTCTGGAACAAGTTTGTCAGGAACCCACAAAGATGGTGACAGTCTGGAGCACTTCTCATATGAGGAGAGCTGTGACTGTACATTCTAAGTAAAAAAGGCTCAGAGGAATCTCATCAATCTGGATAAATACCTGAAAGGAGCAAAGATGAAACTGGATCCTTCTCAGTGGTACCCAGGGATGGGACAAGAGAAAATGGGCACAAACTGAAATTCAGGAAATTCCATTTAAATACAAGAACAAAAATATAAATGTATATATATTTTTACTGTGAGGGTCATCAGATACTGTCACAGGCTGTCCAGAGAGGTAGCAGAGTCTCCATCCTTGGAGATACTCAAAACCCAACAGGATGTAGCCCTGAGAAATTTGTTGTAGCTGAAACAGGTTTGAACTAGATGGTCTCCAGATCTGCCTTCCCACTTCATCTTTCCTGTGATCCTGTGACCCCTGCAATCCTTTTGTCTAATCTCATGCTGTACACAAGCCACAGAGTTTCAGTCATGGCTTCCTCATACACATGAATCAGATATGCTAATTGAACAACACATCACTTTTAGAGAGGTGTCTGCCCAGATTTTGACTGATGGCAAATCCACTATGCCCCTGATGGAGTTATACCTCCAGTAATATCCTTTGCTATTAAGAAAACATCCCTCACTGTACCTAATCATCATCTTCCCCCATTTAATATTTAACACCTAATAATTTAAAATTTCAATCAACTAAATTAAACCCTTATTTCTGCTTGTGCAAAAAATACTGCATGCACTGTCTTCAAACCCAGTACATCTGGCTTAAACTTTCCAGATGTTTCTGAGGGTGACACATGACCAAGAACTGGGGCCAACGATCTCTTTCAGACTGAGACGAGTTAAGGAGAGGATAATGGACTGCCAGAAGAAAGAGAGAAGTGGATCAGCTGAGCAAGAAGGTAATATTTTTAAGACGTTTTTCAAAGTAATATTGTCCCCTCACTAATAAAATTACCAAGATGTTGGCAAACGTTTCCTGTTTGAGGTGCATCTCTGGAGCTGATAACTGCACCTGTCCCTTCCAGTTTCCCCTGAAAACCCTTTCTCTCTCTCCTTGATGCCACCAAAAATTTCCTCCACTCAGTTATTGTAGACTCAGAGCCTCTTACAGAGAATGAAATGCAAGCTAGACCCTGTGCTGTTTTGATGTCCGTGAAGATTAGAAAATAACTGTATAGATTGTGTAATCCACAAGCCATTTAACCTGCCCTGAGAACACATATAGTTTCCCACTCATCAGAAAGGAGGGCATCTCTGTTGATTGAGAGTCTGGTGTTTCAACCTATTTTTGTGAAACAAAGGCACATGTAATCCACTACTGAAATTATTACAATAGCAAGCTCACATTTTCACTTCTAATAGTTCACTTTGCAAGCAAGACTTTGTATTCCTAGTACTCTGCCATCCTGGTTTGGCTGGTGTCTAATCCCTACCACAATACTTATTTTAACTAATCATCATAGTTTTTCTTTAAATAAACCCACACTAACCAAAGTGGTGGGGGAATTAAGTATATTATTTCTTTTGTAGCCCAATATCTCCATCTTATGGTCATAGCATGTATAAGGACCAAGCTTTCAGTATTCATTTTACCATGAATTGTAGTGAAGATTATATAGCAGTTAAAACACAGTTTAGTATTTTATCTGCAATAGGTGGGATCTTTGTGCTTTTTTCAAAATTTTTAGGATTTTTAAACTGAATGCTACTACTGAATCTTTTCCTTAGGGAAAGGCTAGTAGAAATTACTGGTAATTAATACAGTTTTCTACATTAACCTACACTTTTTTACATCAATGTTGTACCTCACAAGAAGACAGAAGATAAATGGACTATAAACACCTATACATCTATAGGTATAAATATATATATAGGTATTTATATAGATATAAATACCTATATATCTATAGGTATTTTCCAGCAAATCATGCATTGTCATCATTGTGCTTCTCTTCCACAGAAGAAAATTGTCATCATTGTGTTTTTCTTCCATAGAATTACAAAGGGAGAATTAAGTCATGCCATATTTGCAGTACATTTTCATTAATGTTTGGAATCAAGGCCATAGGGGACCAGGCAAAATCAGGAACAGATACATTGCTAACGTTTGTTTAGTGGATGGCTTAGAGCTGTCCTAGGTTTGCTGCTCATGATCTATGCAGCCTGGAAAGACCCAGCTGAGCAGAGAGCAGAGGAGACCTGGAGGAAACCAACTTGGCAGGAAACAGCTGCTGGCAGAGAGATGTGATAGACAACAGCCCTGATTGCTCTCTCAGAAATGCTCTCCAGCGTATTCCCATGGGGATATGGCACACTGTGGCTCACTGAGAGCATTTTTGTTTGTGTGGGACTAGAATATCAACTTCTATCTCCACCAGAAAGAAGGATGTGAATATGCTGAGGCCTCAAGGTCACATGGGATTCCTGAAATCAGACTAGCATAACAGCCAGGCTAGGGAATGTGTACTACACATCAAGCATACCTCCATTAATGATACAATTGGTAGTACACTTATTCTGTCACACCATATTCCTGTTCTGTCTCTGAATGGCAGCACAATTTGATTTTCTGGAGAGAAGGAGAAAAACTGCAGTGATATTGGGCCTAGCTAGCCTCAAAACACCAACTGTTTTATTTATCTATCTGTGCCAGTCTCAGCACAGAGCAGGTCAGAGAATGTGCAAACAAATTACTCTTTCATGAATGTCAAAGTAAACCTATTTCTGCCTCAAATGCTTACTCTGATCAGAGAACCAGGCAAGAAGCAAACACTGTTTTGCTTACCTTGTCCACTTTGGACTGCTGCCTCTTCACATAGTTCTGAACACCAGAACCTGCTAACCACATAGGATCTTTTCCCAAGACCAAACATTTCTTCACACACTAGAGAAATTAAGTCAAAAGTTTATATTTATCAACATCACCTGGCAAAATATGCAACAACAGCATATTTTGATGTGGGAAAACTAATAATTTTGACATATGAGTTAAGTACTTTCTGTCAGTCTTAATGCAGTCTAATGAAAATGGCAAATAAACAGTAAACCATCCAGCTTGTCTACCCACCACAGCTCTTCTGTTTGGTCAAGCAAAAGTCTGTCACCAAGTACGTTGCCAGGACTGCTTCTAATAGTTTAGGATGCATGTGATGTTCCCATACTACTCAGCAGTTTTGTTTTGAAATAAGGTCTACATTTTTTCCAAGGTTAATTTTAATCCAAGCACCATTGCAAAAGGGGCACTGAGGGAAATTGTATCACAAGGAAGCACAGAGATTCCTGCTGTCATACAGCGCCCATGTGGGCCCAGGAATAGGAAAGGCTTTGTAAGTGGGATGTAATACATGTGCTTGTTTATTTAAACTGACTACTGAAAGTCTACACAGCATGAACTACATTGAATTGAAACATTCCCAATCCCACATGAGCAGGGGCGACTCCAGAATGGTTGGGTTCCATGATGCATACCATGAGGTATGCATGAGGGACCACTTCCAAAAGATGCAAGCAGCATCTACCTGTTATCAGCAATGCAGAATTTCCTGAAAAAGAAACCTCTCTGCCTGGGCTTTATAGAGAGAATGATGGCAAAATTAAGAAATGGGAAGCCATTACTTCATACTTTGCCTTGTCCTATATTTTTCAAGCAAAATTGAATCCTGGAAGTCTTAATTTAGCCCAATATTTACAAGAAAACCTGTTTTGGATTTGTTGGTTAGAGCAAAGTCATGGCAGATGCCAGAATTCACATTTTTTCCAGCTCTCTGCAGAGCAACTTTGGTTCCCACTGCTTTGAATGCCAGCACAGGACCATGCAGATAGTCCAGCATGACAGCCCAGATGGGACATTGTCACTCAAGTCTCTATTCTTCATGTGGCTGTGGCTGACAAATAATTTAAATGATCTGTGAGTTATTTCTGGTTATGGGGCCTAGATGACTCACACCGTGTCTAAATCTGTGCTTGACAACAGTCACTAATAAAGCTGAACCATTGCAAGGCTCATTCTTGAATGAAAACAAAACAAGAGACTCAAAGAACATCAAGTGTAATAGCAAGAAAGAAAAGTGGATCTCAAAGAAGTACGAGGGGAAGAGAGTTGCCATTACAGGTGTTCCTTAATTGTAATGCTGGTAAGTTATAACATGGTGCTAAGCTCCAAAATCACTCATCTCCTTGTGTGATCCACACATACACATCACAGAAGGTGCAGCATCACAGTTGCTGCACCTACAGAAAAAAAAATTTAAGCTTTTTTTCCTACTATATCTGTTTCTAAAAGTAGTCAGTGGCCATTTACCACTGCCAGAAAAGCTGAAATATTAACTCTCTTTTGCTTCAGCTATAATGTTTTGAATCAAACACCAAACAACTTTGATTGCATCAGTAAAAACAGAGAGCTAATCTTCCTGAAAGAGGAGAGGATCATCATCCCTGTCCCAACTGAAATCTGATTTTCTCAGTTTGCCACAGAGAAGTCTCATATGGATCCCATGGCACACAGTCTGGCGTTCTCCCTGCAAGGTCAGGAAAGGTTTGCGAAGGGTGGATAGTACAGGCACACTTCTCTGCAAGACAAGCCCCAGGGGAGTGAGTCTTAGGTTTGCAGTGGGATAATGCCTGCCTTGAATACTGAAGTTTTCCTTCTGAAACAAGAAAAGCTGTTCACAGAGTTTCTGATCTGAAGGGCCCTTAAATAAAGGTATCTTCTGGCTTCTTGTCTATTTTTCTTGGCCTGAATATGGCATTTTCACAAAAATGCTCAGGAGTGCCACCTTCACAACTTAAAGGAGATTAAGGATGTTGTTTCCCAGGAACTGTAGACTATAAAATATCACCATGGAGAAAACAGAACTATGTAAATGGTGTATCTCCTAGTACTTGCAGTGTCCTGGTTAAGTCCTTTTCTGGCTCATCAATAGATAAAGCTGCAGCCTGTGAGTCCTTATTACATTTACCATTATCTGCTTACACTGCCAGAACATGTCACGGCAGATATATTCTCCACAGTAAAACTGGGTGGGAGACCAACTATTTATCCATAGGATTTTACAGTGAAGCTATCTCAGAAACAAAAAGGAAAAGAAAAAAGGGGGAGATAGGTATTTTCATATGGAATAAATATCCCTGTGCCTGCTCCAGTGTCAGTGACTGCAGCATTCTGGCAGGTGCTGCTTTCCTCAGAAGAGTCCAAAGGTTTTTGAGTGCTATTTGTGATTTCAGACTTTTAACGTGACATAACTCCAATCTTCCTGGGCTTTTCTTTGGTGATATTCACCTTTGTCTTACAATGCTAAAAAAAGGTAAATAAATAATTTAGAAAAATCTGTTTTAAAGTAAGTATGAAATAAGATTTCAAACTCTCACAAACTCTTGCTGTTATAGAGAGTACAATTTCTGTTCTACTGTATAAATAAGAGATCTATGGAAAGTGCAGTAGATTTATTGAGATGGCTTTCTTTGAAGAGGTAAAGAGTATAACATATTAACAGAATGAGATAAAAACTGTGCCTTCAATACACAGTACATTTTAGAAAATACTATGTGTGCATCATACTTAGAAAAAATGCAAAGGATACAACCCAAAAGTAAATCTAAGGAGTGTGTGCATGGAGCAAAGTGCACCAGAGCCGTGAATGTGAGACAGCATTGCTTTGACAACTGGTGAATCAGCATTTACACAAAAGCCTTTTCCCAAGGAAATGCAGCAACATCAAATAACTGAAGGGCAGGGGCCAAGGCCATACACTGGATCCCCACAGGTGTGCAGCTCAGAGTTTACAGGTTTCTCAGCCACCCTCATTTACAATGAGGGCCAAGGAGGGTGTCAAAGGCAGGTTTTGGTGAGCGCTGTTGCATGTCTGGAGCTGAACCTGCTCAGCTTTTTACATGTCAGTTGCTTTTGACATCTCAGCATTGCAGCGGTCCCAGGGCAGAGGGGACCTGTGGTGGCTCCAAGCATTGCTGAAACCAGTCTTCCAGCACAATTGGGCTGCCTGAGCAGCGCTAACATATCCACTGGGCACTGGGTCCAGTGAGGATCTGCCTTTCTGAAGGGACCCTGGGAGCAGCAGGAACAAGGCACTGAAGAACTGGTTCCGTAAGTCCTTGCCTTGTCTTCGCCCTCGGCAGGTAAATGAGCCTCTTTGCCCTGCCACATGAGTAAACCTCCTTGCATTCCCCTGGCTAACTCAGCTGGAAGTGAGCTGTTGGCAGGGCAGAGTCTCTTCTTTTTACTCCCATTGTCTCCACCCCCAGATTCTCTTTCCCAAGGGTGACTGACTCCTGGGCTGGAGAGTGGGAAAAAAGGCAAAGTCCTTGGCACTGGGGGACTTACAGCAAGCAAGTAGTAAAGAAACACAAATAACCCAGGAGGTATACAAAGGATTTTTCAGGAATATCATCAAATGTGGATTCTGTGGTTCTTTAATAGGACCTAAAGCCACTGGTATTCCATTTCCACATACTTCATGTGTGTTTTGCATTAAGCATTAATCATGATCATTGAATATTTAGGCACAAAAAATTCATGTGTTTTCTGACACACATGTTGATGTTGGATGTATAGTTAAGCTATTGTAAAGATTAAGTGCTCCCGTTAGTGTTAGCAATTTAGGAGGCACATAGCTATTTCCTCTTGTCTAAATATGTGATGATGCAACAGCCAAAATAAATACCCCCAAACACAGTCAGGTTGAAATGCCCATAACATCAACAAGAGACAGCTCTTGTATTAGTAAAATACTGCTTATAAGGGTTTGGCTGGATTAGAGAGAAGAAAAAAATGTAAGAGTAGATCCAATATACACTCATAAACCATTGCATAGGAAAAGGGATAACTACAATTTAATTTGAAGAATTCTGCAAAGAGGTGTCTTTAAATTAGAATTATTAAATACATATTTACCCTCATATAAATAAATTAATTCAAAAAAGCATTATTATAACTGAGTTATTAGAGCTAATTATAAAGCTCTGAAACTTTGTCTGCTGCCTTTAGATAAACACAATACAAGGCACATTCCCTAGCTAGGGCCATCTAGGGCTTCCTCTGTGTGAGGGAAATGTTTGCCTCAGGGCCTCAGTGGTGGGAAGAATTCACACCCTTTAGATTTCTCTCTGTGTGGAGCATGACTGGCATGTTTGGAACAGAAGTAGGGAGCACGGGAAGAGATTATGGCAGGTGGGGTGGTGGCCCAGGAGGTACAAAATCTCAGTAAACCAATTGCATGCACCCTTCCCCATGCAAGACCAGGAAATTAGGGAAGCACAGAAGCCATCAAGATATTTTTCCTTCCTTGTTTCTCAGTGTTTTAAATGATGTCTATGGCACAGGTGAATATGAGCACCACAGAGCTTGGTGGTGCAAAGCAAGAAGGGTGACAGTGCTTACACCAAGTGTGAAAGCAATGGTTGTTATGGTTTTGTATTTGACAGGCTTCATCCTGTCAAATAAGGTGGAACTGTTCCTTGCCAGCCCCAATGAACACCTTTCAAATAGTTGCATTTTATAAAATAGGAGGGCTTTCAAGAAGTGATTTGAAGAAGGAAATGGAGGGCACTGACACACATTAATCAGGAGGCAGCATGGAAAAAGGGCCTGAGGCAGGACTGGGAAAGCAGAACAAAAGGAACAGTCATGGCAGATCACCAAGGGCAGGAAAGAACACAGCAGAAATAAAAGCTCTGTTTTTAGTAAGGTAAGAAATGCAAAGGGTTTAAGGAGTTCAACCACCTCTGGAGGGGAAAGAAGAGAGGAAGACAGCAAAGAGATAAAGAGCCAAAGAGACAGGGAATGAATGGTATGAGGTGGTGAGCTTGCTGGAGGGATTTGGAACAGGCCAAGGGACCATGAGCAAAATGGGGCCAGCCCAGAGACTTGGATGTGGCAACTGGAGGCAGAAATTAGCAGAGAAATCCTTCAAGTGTTGGCAGAGGGAACAGTGGGAGGTTATTCCTGTTGCAGCACTGGGGAAAGAAAGCAATCACCATTTAAAGCAGTCCAATACAAAGTGAAAAGAGAAAACTCCCACTGAATTATGTCACTTGGCCTTTAAAGAGAAGGAAAAAAAGAAAACAGGAATGTCAGGGCAAGAGAGCTTGACTCAAGTACAGAAAGGGGCTAAGGGTAAAAAGATACACATATACATGGAAAAAGTCTTAGAAAAGAGAAAGACCTTTTGAATGTCAGGAATACAGGTACTGAAAAAAGCTTATGGGACATGTGAGACTCTTGCCTCCCCTCTGTCACATAGATGCAGCCCATGTTCTTATCTGCATGGGCATGGGGCCATTGAATGGCTGCACACACTCGTGCATTCCCTCCCATCCCACCCTCTGTAAGGGGCATCTGCATCAGGGACCTGAGCTCTGGCAGGGGCTCTGTGTCCTAAATGCCCACCAAGGCTACCCAAGAAAGCTGCTAGCCACCAGGAAAACAAAATGCAGCAAAACTGATCCCAGCACAGCCCCTCAGCTGGCTGGTAACTCTAGGCCATGTCTTCAGCTCATATAAGCTGGCATTGCTCCACAGACACCCCTGGAAATGCTTTGACTTTCAGCAGGGCTCAGTAGATGACCCTGTGGTCCCATCATTTTCAGGGAAGAGTGTGTGTATCTCTTTTCTGTGAGCAGAGTCTGAGCTCAGACCCTTCACTGAGAAGCAAACTGAGCACTGTAGTAACAAAAGAAACCCTTCACCAGTAATTTAGTAATATGAAATTCCTTACATTTTCTTTTAAAATATTTAAAATAACTATTGGATACTAGATTCCTCAAAACCTGCTTTATCTCCTTCCATCCCTGCTTTGCATTTCTCCTCCCAGCCAGTGATGAGGTCCCAACAGCAACAGTGCTTCATTTTTCATTTTCTTTTTTTCTGATTTCAAGACGTACTTCTTATTTCAGAAGTAACCTTTTTTTGGCATCCTCCTATAGTCAGATCATTAAATCTGTTTAGACTTTCATTTAAAACATTTCTCTGTGTTAAATGAGCAAGATAAATAGTTGTACAATTTCTTCATTTTACAGTGGTTTTGTGTCACTTTATATCAGTGGAAACACAGATACACTCTTTCTTTAGGAGTCTGAAAACTAAATAGCTGGTGCACATCTGTTTAAATTTAATTTGAACCTATAAGCTCCAAACTGAAAGTAAAATGGAGGGGGGGGGGATTGGTGCTTTTAAAAGAAAGTAGAACAGCAAAGTTCTCTTTTATTTCTTATTCTCCTGTGTAATTATTAATTCCCCCAGACTTTCATGAAAGTCTTTCTGGAATCTGTTATGCTCATTCCACTCTTTCAGTTTCTTTTATCTTCTTCTCTACAGCTCCTTAGAGCTCTGTTACACCATATTCTCTTCTCCCACTGTGTATTATATTAAGCCCCCCATCCAATGAACACCTGTAAAATGTAATTCCCCCTTCTAAAAAAAATAATGTTGAATTTTAAAAGTCAAAATACTGTCTAGGTAACAACAAAGCTTATTTCCAAAGTGATGACTTAGAAGCAGCCCAATAACATTACAGTCAGTTCCTGCAGCTCAAACAGTGACTTGGGAACAATGGGAAGTCAACAAGATCACTTGAATCTTTGTAAAAGGCACCTACACAACCAGAAGGAGCACAATTGTGGACACAGGCTATGGGGAAAGTGTGAAAAAGAGATGCATAGGGGAAGCCTGAATCGTCCACCAGGTCTGCTGAGAAAAGACCAGGCATGCAGCAAGGCATTTTCTTCCATTTGGAACAGCAGCAGGTCAAAAGCCTAGCTGCTGTGCCCACAGCAGATATTTGCTCCTACTCCTTCTCCCTCACTAAGGATAAATGAGCAACCTGAAATGTGATTAGAACACTTATCTGCAATAAAAAGTACCGCTTGAAACCCATGAGCTGAAACAACCCCAAGCCTTTTCTAGTATACGATATTCCAGCTGAATTCCCGAGTTCAGGCTGTCCAGCTTTGTGTGAATAACAACCAAGTCTCAGACAGCCTAAATATCCTCCTATAGAAACGAACACCCTACTCCCCTGTGGGGAGAGGCTGAACAAAGCTTTCATGACCCTTTCTAACAAAACCAGCCTCTGACTCAGTTTTTGGCAGATGAGGGAGAAAGGAGGGATCCTTCTCAGTGGGAGGGCTCTGTCGAGGGAACATCAGAAGGACCCACCAGATGGACTCTTGGACTACATCTAAAGCTTTCTCACACTTCTTTTCCTTCCTCCCCGCCCTCCTTCCCCTCACACACACACACTCAGTTTACCTCTTCCCTGCTCATCTACAAAGTGGCTGTTCAAAGCGCCGGGGCCGGCGATGGATGCCCACCCGCGCACGCAGGAGCGCAGCGCTGACACTCCGCACGTGCCGGCTGCTGCAGGAAAGGGCCTTGGAGACCGGCGGACGCAGCAGGCACCAGACACCACTTCCTCCTCCAGCCCAGACCCAGTCTGCCCTTTAATCCCTTTGGACCAGGCTGGCCTGGGTGCTCTTCAGCCAAGCCTCCTCCAAAGCCTTTTCAGGCATGGCGTGGGTGGAACGGGACCTTGGAATGTGCTCCTTCCAATAGGCAAGGCATCACACGGGCAAGACACAGAGCATGCTGGTCCTACAGGCCCTCCAATGCCACCATCTGAATGCAGTGAAAATGGCAGAGGGGAAGGAGAAAGGAAAACCAGCTGATTGCAGTGGGATTTGGAGCTGATTTAATGAGGAAAATTACTCCTGGATCTTAAATTGCTATGGTTTCCTCCTTGATTGAATGTTGGTATTCCTTTAAGCTTTTAAAGGAACAAATATAATTACAATATGCATTTGATAAGTGAGTATTTCTGGTTCTTTTCCATGGAATTTACCTTGTTAATCTTTATTCTTTCTCAAAACAGACAATGGTTTGACTCTTCCTCATATTGAGGGCATTAGTTTGCTAACAGGCTGAAAAGCATCAGTTCACCATTTTGAGCAGATCTATTTTCTTCAAGTTCTTGGCAAGAGAAACTCCTTTGCCTTAGAAGACAGTGAAGTGCCCTGTCTTGTCTTGTTATTCCACCGGGAACAAATCATTCTTTTATGTATGCTTTGATGTTGAAATAAAAGGGATTTTAAATACCATTTCACTGTACTGGTTATAAAAATGCTGTAATTTCCTTGTTATTTGTCTTATTGGAAGTAAGTCAGCGACAAAAGCACAAATACTATATACACAGCAACTTCCTAAATACCCCTTTTATCCACTGTGCTGTGTTTTATTGAAAGGCTTCAAACCTATTGTCTGTGAATGAAACTCCATTGTTATTGCCTACGTGTTATTATTCTCACTCCAAGCCTGAGTATGGACATACACATTAACCTGGTCACTGCAATAAATCACAGCCTCACTCAGGCACAAATTCAACAGGAGAGGTTGAATGTGGTGTGGATCTCGTGTTTCCAGTCATGTTTTGCTGTACAAGACTCCTGTATTTGGCCTTGCCAACACTAACAGCCCTAGAAAGCACCTTGGTTCTCAGATACTAACGTCCTGTTTGCGACTCCAGTGGCACTTGCACAGCAGAGGTCAGTGGACACATGTGTGAACATTTACAAGTCATGCATTAAATCCCACTTGGATGAAACTGGCGCAAAGCATAAATTCAGCCCACCACAGATGTCTTGAGTCATGAGTGCAGTTCATGCCAAGAAAACTGAAGGCTATTAAAAACACCTTTTATGCAAAATTCAAAACACCGAGTCTTACAATTCACTTGCACTCCTGCAACTGCATTGATTCCTACAAGGCTTCTTCCCACTTAGTCCAGCAGAAGCACGAGAAGGGTCAGACCTTTGTATTTGCCTTCCTTGCAGAGCTGTACAGAGGTGTGTTCAGACCCAGTGCAACAGAAAGCACGTTGTTCTCTTATCTCTGTAACACTGTTCTCAGAATGTGTTAGCACTTCTACTGCCAAAAGCCAGCATGACTCCCCACTGAGACATAGAGTGCATGACATTATGCAAAGGAAGGTAATCAGACTGCTAATTCTTAAATAGATCTTAATGAAAGGCAACAAAAAATCAGTGTCAGGAAGAACAATAGCCACAAAAGGAAGAGGAAGATACAACTTTTATTAACTTTTGCTCACAACCACAAAGAGTTCCTCCTCTATAATCTGCTACTATTCATAGCAAATGGGGTAACTCCTCAGACATTCATGAAACACCACAATATAATTGTACTGTTGAAAGTACAAGTCAGTAAATCTTGGACAACATTCATGGTGAAATCTCAAATAAATTGTGGTTAAACATGTATATTGGTCATGGACTTAAAACAGCCATTGAGAAACAATGACTGCCTTAAAACAGGCCTGCACATGCTGCTGCAAGACTAAACTGTGAGAAATTCAAACAATTCTTCTGCTTTGTTTTACAGCAAAGCTTGTGTCAGGATCACCATGGAATTAGCTGAAAGAATCAATCTCACATTCAGCTCCATAGAGGGGACAGGAAGGTATGGCTGCAAGAAACTAAAGAGGAGGAGTGGAGAAAGCAGTGTGACAGATTAAAAATATCTCAAAATGCTTCGTTTTGCCTTTGGAAACCACATGCTGAAAAGAAAACTTATAGGCAGTTATGCAGTCCGGGCTATAGGGGGCTGTCAAGAAACACACAGAATCAGCCAGGGCACAGTTTTAATCAAATCTGCATTTGTGATCAGTAGACACAAGATAAGTAAATCAAGACGGAAAGACATTTTATTTTTGGACTTTCAAATACTTCTCGATGAAAGACCAAATAATAAAAGCTTAGCTATATAACAAGTAACTCTGTATTTTACAGGTCTTTAAAAATGCTTCATAATATTTAACTAGTATCATAAGCCTGGTTTGGGTATTAAGAGTACAACCACTGCACAGCCAATTTTAAACACAAGAACCTGAAATACAAAAGAAATCCAACAGATTTTAAAGCAGCAACAATGTTTCATTGTCAGGGACCAGGTTTAATAGTGTCTTTGGTATTCAGTATCCCAATTTCTACACCTCTCTTGGCTTCCCTGAGAGGCTGGGCTGCATCTGAGGCATGCAGAGACTTCCAGGCTTGTAGTAGAGCACAAAATTCTACATTTCCAGGTGCTTTAGCTCACTGAACAGTACTGTCTCTTCTATCTCCTACAGTTCTTCTCTCCTTTGGGGCGCATCTTCTAATCTGTGAGCAGAAACAATTTGCCTGGTCTCTGCCCAGTCTGGGCTGACTTTGCCTCAGTCTTGCCCTCTGCTTTCTTCATTTTTTACCTGCAAAAGGGAACACC
Organism: Hylia prasina; assembly: GCA_013397195.1. Classification (NCBI taxonomy): domain Eukaryota; kingdom Metazoa; phylum Chordata; class Aves; order Passeriformes; family Sylviidae; genus Hylia; species Hylia prasina. The sequence goes on from VYXD01007338.1 coordinate 576,400, forward strand.
AGACTCTTACAGGCAGCAACAAGCACACCACTCAAAAGGTGTAAATTTGGAATTGATAACGTTAGTGCCTGCTAAGTTTCAGTACGGGATGGAGCTGGGGCAGCTTGTCTCCGGTATGGTCCTCGCTCTTCTGCTGCTTTATCTCAGTTGGCTGACTCTTGGGGACCCACAAGAGAGCAAGAGAGGGACTTTTTACAAAGGCATGTAGTGGCATGAGGGCAGTTGCTCTAAACTGACAAAGGATGGGTTTAGAATAGACAATGGGAAAAAATTCTTTACTGTGGGGGTGGTGAAACACAGGAACAGGCTGCCCAGAAAGTCTGTAGATGCCCCCATCTGTGGAAATGTTCAAATCCTGTTTGGAGGTGGCAAGCTGGTCTAGTGGAAGGTGTATCTGCACATGGCAGGGGGGTTGCAATGGGATGATCCTTAAGGTCCCTTCCAATACAAACCATTCTATGATCTTTTATATATCCCAAGTGCTTTATCTTATACATAGCATTAATACATAGATTAATGTTCATTTGGGGTGCTGAAGGTATCTTCTGGTACCTCTGCAGGCACCGCTAACTTCTTACAGAACTTCTACGGGCTTCCAGGTTGAGAAAAGCTGGACAAGATCTGCAGGAAACATGAACTGATGTAGCTTCCAGTAAAGTGAGGATCAGGCCCAAAAACGCAGTGCATTTCCTCTGGAAAGGAAAGCCCCCCACCTCTTTCACTATAAATATACCAGACTTGTGTGCTTTGTTTTGAGCCCAGTTTCCTAAGGAAACAAGGTCTGTGCAGTCATGCTGTGTCTGTCTGTTTCTTCTCCCCACTCCTAACTCTCATTAGTTGTCTTGACCAGATTTGACACTGGGGGCCATGGTCTCCAGTACGTCAAGATTTTTTTGTACCTCACTGACCAAGAGGAGAAAGGTGTTTGTTGTTATGTCTCCCCTAAGGGAAAAGCTTTATCATATGCTTTTTCTGAGACAGAATCCACAGGGGAAGAGACCTTGTGAGACAGGTTAGCAGGAAACCAGGTTGTGTTAGCTCCTCTGCTCCAGGAACTACTTGTTTAGTTTACAATCTCCACAGGAAGTATCCAGCATGACAGATACCATGCAGGCAGTGCCCGAAAATACCTTTTTGAAGCTGGACATTTCAGTTTTCAAAAGTTACAGATCTTTTTAGAGATCAGAGAGGGTACTCTGTTAGTCTTTGAAGTCTGAAGAACATCTGACGTTTCTCTGTCAACTACCTCTCCACCTTTGTGATGTCTTTATCTTCTTGGGGCAAGAAAACTTTGGGATGCACTGCAGGACCTCCCTTGCCCAGGTCCCCCTGCCTACACAAACCAGGCCGTGCAGATCATGCAGACATTTGCCTCTCTGCAGATGCAGTGGATGGCAGGGGTCCAGTCACGGTAGCAATTTGTATTCACCTGGTTGTGTGCATTCAGCACAAATTAGAGGAAAATGAAACCTTAAGGATCCAATAAGAGAGCATTTTATAGCCAGTCTGCATAGGGTGAAAAATGCATACATAAAAATGCAGAAAGTCTACTCTCAAGAGAGCCCTATTTGTTTTACAGCCCTCTATTAATCACAGCAGAGTATTATCCTGTGATGTATATGCATAAAATCATCACTCTTTTTCTTGTGGTGTAATGATGGTGCTTTATCTGCTGCCTCTGCAACCACATAGAAAAAGCACAGAATCCATGCTTAGAGAATGAAACATATATTAACAAGAAAAAAATGCCACATAATTACATTACAGGTTCCATACAGGATCATATCTCGTCTGCTTAGTTTAACAAACGTATCATGTAGACGTATCTATCTTAAGACAGACACGATTATTCATTGCAAAAATGACGGCTATTTTTATGTAAAGCAGAAACCAATGAAGTAAGAAAATGTACTGAGAGATTTTTGGCTATGAGTTTTTGGATTGCAAGCATGGTATTTACATGGCAGCTGCTTTGCTGGATACTGCCTCACTGATGGCTTGTGGCATTGATTTATTGACATTCCCGAACTAGAAATTAAGATAGCCTCAGGGGAGGATATCAACTGACCTGTAAATTGGAACATGTGTTTTGGGTTCTTTTGTTGTGCCTTTTTTTTTTTTTTAAGTGGGACTTCTGCCACTGACTTCAACTTTTTCCATATAACACAAAAAAATTCTTCCACATCCCAGATGTATTCGGACCATAACAATAAATTAGGACAGTGGATTCATACTGACTTCTGTCAACAGAAGATCTAGCTCCTGTGGTTGATTCTTTTTTCTTACACAGCATTAGAAAGAAGAGCTACCTTTTCTTTTTCAACAACTTTTCCAAAGTCAAGATTAATCTCAAGTAATGAAATGTGAGGTCAGTGAATACTGAATTCTAGCCCGGGCATTAGCAAGTTGGTGAAAGAGCATTCTCACGAAGCTGTCTGCCACATCTGCTGATGTTCCACAACCCAGGAGACTCCCTGAAGTCCCTGTCTTGAATTACCCCTACACGAGGTTTCTACCAGTCTGTCAAATTTTATCTGAGTCATTTACCCGCCCACTCTGACAGGAGCGTGGGAGCAGCGAACAAAGGGCAGGCATCCACTGGGAACGCAGCCAGAGTGAAGACTGACAGGCCATGCTGGGCCCAGATGACTTGATACTGCATTTTCGTAACCAAATGGTGAGGCAAGGTTGCTGCCTGTCTTTACACTGGCAGAATTCATCCCATGATGGGGCCTGATACAGCAGGGAAAGAAAATTATGATAATAATTCTGTCATCCAGGCTACTTATGAAGCATCGGCTAGGCATTTTTGAGGCAGAAATGGTATCTATGGAGCAGCAGAAACCTAAAGCTAGGAGAAAGTTCAAGGGAATGGTTCACATTTAGGATAGTTTCCAGTGGATGTCAGTGCCTGGACGTTAAAATCCGACCACACTTCAGCCACTACCCATGGCAGATAGCGCAGACACTCCATGGTGTGACCAACCCTGATCCCAGCATGGTTTGGCAGGTCTCCTGTGAATCCCTCCCAGGTTCCACACCTCCTCCTTCATGGTCAGATATCAGTGCTGCTGATAGTGCCCTTGCAGCATCGCACCTGTGCCTGTGCTGCAGCTTTTGGCTTATGTGTGGTGCTGGCAGCTCATCAACAACGTAGTGCCTGGGATATTGCTGAGAAGGGCACATGTTCTGTGGCAAAACACAATGTCACTGCAGCCATTATCCCAGGGGAGGGCTTCACAGTACCCTCACTCCAGTTTTTATCCTTGCCTCTGGCCCCATCATCTGGGTCACTTCCTGTGTGCTCATACCTGCAGGACAACACAGACAAAACCACCTTTCAGTTTCATTTTTACACTCTAATGAAAAGGACAAACAGATCCTAACCAGTCTATTTTCCTTACAATTTTTACACTAAACCATTTGCACACACTACAAGGCTGCCTAACTACTTTACATGGTCTTAATCTGATTTTCCATCTCTGTCACACACAGCTGTATTAGCAAGCACTGTTTTAGAGAAAGACCAAGTTCCAGTGTTGGTTTACCATTTTTGGGGTGGTGGATGTGCTACTCGTTCCTCATCCCTCTCCAATCCTGCAAGATCTGAAGCAAAGTGTTTTCCCCTCTGAGGCCTTTGCATTAATCACAGTGCAGCACTGGGGAGCGCAAATTGCTCCAAGCAATTGCTTGACATGTCATGGAGTCTTTGTGGTAAATACCCCACGGGCCTTGAGTTTCTCTTCCCATTGAAGATTTACTGTGTCTCTGTAACAAGGAAATTGCAATAGCTTTAATGTACAAAACAATTTTCAGTCATATTCTAATTAATGAGTTTCTTCTTTTTCCTTTGGTGTTATAGATGTCTACAGCTATACCCATACCAGATATTTTTTGCTTCCACTGGTGTGGATTGTTCTGAAAAGCATCTGCTTGAGCAAGCATTGGAAACTAAAGTTTTTGTTTACTCAGTAAACTCTGAACGCATTTGCGCTCAAACTAGAGCAAACAGAGAAATAATGCCCTTGATCTCCGCACCAGCAAGACCAGAAGGTGAAGGAAATCCACAGCCTGTCCCTAGATCTCCACCTCCAACATCAGACAGAAGAAAACAATTGCCTTCCTTGGAGACCTCACAAAGAATAAAGCTGTAACTAAATAGAATTCTCATGCCAGCAACTTTGGGAACTGCTCTGTTGTTATTGTTACAGCACAATCTTCATTGACGCTGAAGGAATTTCATGCAAATGGAAAAGACTCTGAAAAAGAAGCTGAAATAACAGCAGGACACAATTCCTATGTTGCTTCCACTGTTGCATCTCCAGGGCCTGGTGGTTCAACCAATGCTTTCTCCAGCCTGATGACACCAGCCAGCCTTTCCTTGCTGTTTGCTCTTGGTTTTCTTAAGTGACTCCAGCTGAGAGCCTCCGAGGCTGGGCATGGGAGAGTGCTCTTGACTTGAGTTATGGACATCAAGGTAGGAAGAAAAGCTCATGGTAAGAATCACATGTCAGCAGTTCTTCAGTCATTATACATCACTAAAAAGGAAGGAGAAAGTGAATTTCACAATTATTCAGATCTTAGTATTTTAATAGCAGCAACTTTTTTACTCAAATAATGGTTGTGGTCAGAGAAAAGGCATAGGTCTATATTTGGCTTCCAAATGCAGAATTTCTAAATATCCAGAATAAGCCTGGCTGTCTATGCTTTACAGTTCTTAAAACCAGTCATCAGGGCCTCTTGAAAAGACCTACACCTTTTCCAGCTCTTCTTCAAGCCAGCCAGATTTTGCCAACTCCAACCCAAGGTGTCCTGATCTTGCGTGGATACTGCCTACCTCCCCTAAATGGTGTGTGAACGGATCCAGAGTGCCTCACGGGAAGAGCACGAGGGAAGAAATTGTAACTTCTTCCCTGCAGAAAAAAAACTGCAGAGATTTATTATAAGCTGATGTATATGAAAGTACTGGCATCACAATGGTGGCCTTGCTGCTGAGATGGAAGGCAAAATACTGTGAAGGGACGTGATGGGGAATGCTCTAATTAAAATACTCATCATTTGTTGGTCTACAATAAAGGCGTTTTATTGGTTTAGAGCATCAGCAGGAGTCAAGAAACTGAAGCTCTACCCATGATTTGCTATTTAACTTGCAAAAGTTTACCTTCTCCAACACTCTGTTTGGATACTTAGAAAAGAAAGAATTAAGAGCAGTAGGAGACACAATACATTAATGCTTGTAAAGTTCAGATATTGGCTCTACAATAAATTAAAATATAAATTTTAATGATCTCTTATTGTGAGTGAGATAGATGGAAGCAAGGCCTCTGGGTAACCTTAAGGTATTGCTTTCATTTCACACTAACAATTTATTAACGTTCCTTCATTTTAATTTCCCAAATCCATTGCAATTTACTCTAAAGCATTTCTGAGTATGCACAGTCTTTTATTCCAAGAAAGCTGTCCTCTCCCCAGAAGCCCCAGAACCGCTGGCCTGTGATTAGAGGAGTAGGTTTTTAACAATTTATAAAACATTTTTCTACAGTTTTAAAGAGATTTCTCAGTCACTTCTGCTTAGAAATTTCTCCCCACCTGAGCAGGGGAAGGTCCCTTGCTGCACCTCCTGGCAGAAGGCTGGCAGGCATGTGTTTATGTGCTCAGCCCTCGCCGCTGAGCAGAGGCTGCCAGTTGTACTGAGCTGTACTTCATTAAGCAGCAGTTTTATGAGGTGGGCTGCAGCACACCGGGGACAGGCACGAGACCACCAGATTTATGGCATTTCGGTGTCGAGCTGACAGCGTGGCAGCATTCGCACAACAAAAACCATATTACAAGAATGTTAAAGTCACGAGAGAGCCCTGCCAAAAACACGCCCAGCAACCCAATGAGGTAGGAAGTTCAGGGTTAGGCGTTAAAAATCCAGTACCCAGCATGGCAAGATTCAGATGGCACACCTCCCTCTATGCCTGTCTGCTGGGGTCTTTAATCCTTGGCTGTGGGTTAAAAGGTCTGGCTTTTAGGGCAGCTTTTAGGTACTGGGCTCCACCATGCACAGAAGGCAGGTACCCATCCCACCAACACCAGATCCTCACCACCATCTCTGTGCCAGCTGTATCAGCTTCTTGGAGCAACAGCCCAAAGAGGTTATGATTCATTTAGTACCCACATGAACATCTATCAATGGGAAAGGAAATATGGAATGCCTTCAGACCTGCTTTTAAAAAATGCTTGTGTCGCCCGTATCTCCCACCGATGAGTGGGTTCTTGTTTGTTTCATTGAGAACTACCATTTCAGTGGTATTTTCCATTAAAAGCATGGAATTATTAAGAATAGTTGGAATGAAATTACTATAGTAGATGTGAACTGATAATGGAGTTTTTGTGTAGAGTCAAACTTGAAAGGATCTGGATCACAGGGAAACTCAGCCAACATACACACACACACACACACACACACACATAACTTTTTAGACCAATTAGGGAGTGTTGTCTTTAGCCCAACACAAAATTCATCCTGGCAATTACAGGATAGTGGTTTCACATGGATCTATCACTGATTCTCCGTCTCACAGAGGATAAGAGAGCAGATATCTCAAGGGCATTTCTCTACTGGAACTTTTTCAGGAAGAACTGATCAGGAAATAACTTGGAGGATGGATTACACTAACCAGAACAAGGATTCTGTCCCAAAATTAAATGTACAGTTAATTCATATTGCACTTTACCTTGACACCTGTACATTAACCTGTAATGTAGATGAACTCAAAATCCTGATGGACATCAAGGGTTGCAATACTCGGTCCAGCCTCTGTGCACCCTCACAGTCCAGAGTCATGCACGTATAAGTTTTTCCTGCCTGCCAGGGCAAACTTCAGATACAAAAGAGCCCAAACAGGGTTTCTTGGGATCAAAGGGCACTTGGTCCCTGGCTTTCTGGGGCAACCTTTACTACAACCCCTTTTCCACAGCAATGTCCACTGCATCGCGACAGAAGAGGGAAGCAAGAAACCCCCAAAGCAGACACTTCTACAGGTCAAAGAGACTTTTTGCTTCTTTGTCTTGGTCTGAAAGTGCTCTGTGCTATCAAAGGGGACTGAAACCAGCTAAATGGGCCTTAGCTCCAGTTCCAAATTGCAGTAATGCTGTGGCTCAGACAGCAGGTACATTTCCTTCAGCAGCCTGAGTTTGATTATCTCATCCAAGAACTGTGTAAGTCTACTGTAATTTAACAAGGAAACACTTCACACAGATACTGTGACTTGATCTTGTTTGCTCTAATCAGCCTTAATGCTGTCCCAGGGCAATCTGGAAAAATTCAGATTTGCATACCAGCACTCGGTTTCAGCAAACCAAATCCAGGACTCAGACAGCAAGTAGTACCTTCCTGGCACCTCCTGCTAAACAAAACTAGCCCTGCTGTCAGTCTTGCAAGATAACATCACTTTTTTTTCTTGTCTGTCCTCTCCTGACCTGGGGTTCCTACAAGGCACGTGGAGGGGTTCACACCTGTCACAGATACCTACAGCACAGCTGCCCCCTCACAGCCATACCCAGCATGTCATCCCTGTGAGGTGCCACAAAATGTGCTCACCTGGGGAACCTCTGGGGCCCAATTAGCTCCAGCAAAGCATGGTGCTTATGGGACTTGCCCTCCTAATTTTTTTTGAAACTCAGTGCACTCAGCTGTCTAAACCTACTCAAAGCCAGCTCAGGTGCCTATAACAAGTCACTCCATCCAGGTGCAACTCCAGAGCTCATCCAACAGGCAGCTGTTTCACACTGAGAACATCAGGCTGCCATGAGTGCCAGAACAGACCCATGGCAAGGAACAGTCCTGGAGCTGCTGCCTGCTGTGCCTGTGTCAAAAAGCAGCACCTCTGCCAAGGAGAAGGTCAGGGTGGTTCCAGGAGGTACTGTGGAGGAGCAAGGGCTGCTAACATAGGCTGGAGTATTGTGGGTGATGTCCACGTACACACCATACACACCACTGCTCCCACCATCTATTCAGAGTTTCAGCAGAGATTGAAAGGGTGCTCCACCTCATGAAAAGTCTTTCAAAACCAGGACCATCCAGTTAAAGCTCACTACAGTAGTGATAATAGAGATAAGTGTTACAAATAAACAGTTCACTGGCAGAATCTTGCCAAAGAATTACATGGACACGTTACCTACCGTGAAACAAACAGACAGAAAAGGAGTTCTGTAAGCTTTACAGCTGAAATCTACTGTTTGACCATTCAAAATACTTTCCCCAACAACCAAAAGAGCCTTGATCAAAAAAGTTTGCTTCCGGTAAAAACAGGCTAGTAACTTTGGTTTCCTCTGTATCCTTCAGGATAAAATCTTGTAAGAATTGGAAGGCCAATGTCCTGCCCTCAATATAATATTTTGGGATACGTTTTGGAGCTGACTCTGGGTGCAGATCTTGAACCTCTCAGCCTCTGGGCTTTTTCTATTTGGTGTGTTCATCAGTCTCATCTACAGTGAAAGGAAGTCCAGCCACGAAGTTTGATAAAGATATGGAGTCATGGGTGGATCAAGTCAATCCAGCAGTATGATGAGCTTTTAGAGATAGATTTTAGTCACATCACAAGACTGAGAATTTTCAGGTCAAAACCCTCCAAAGTATTTTAGGTACCTATCAGTGACAATTTCTGTATTACTCTTGTGGAAAAGAAAGGTTTTGTGATGTTCAGCCTTGAGGAAAGCAGGCTCAGGGAAAATCTCATCCCTGACTGTAAATACCTGATAGCAAGTACAAAGAGGATTGAGCCAGGCTCTTCTCAGTGTGGTCCAGTAATAGGACCAGGGATAGTGACACAAACTGAAACATTTGAGATTCCCTCTGGACTTTAGGGAATCGCTTTCTTACTGAGGGGTAGCAGAACATGGGAATGGTGAGTTTATGGTGTGTCCAGCCTTAGAGGTATTTAAAAGCCATCTGGACATGCTTCTGGGCAACTGGCTCTAGGTGGTCCTACATGAGCAGGTGGGTTGGACCAGATGACCTCGAGAGGTCCATTCCAACCTCAAACACTCTGATTCTATGAAGAGTTATAGCCTATAAAATTCACCTGAGGCATGAAATAGAGCAGGATTAGCTGCTCACAACAGTGAAAGTGCTCAAAATAAAGCCAGATAAACTCAAAACAGCCAAATCACTGCATAGACGCAGACATGGGCAAAGCTCATATCCACTGAGGGAAAAGCAGCAGCACCATGAATGCAAATGAAAACTGAGGGTTGTTGGTATGCAGAGGTTCACCACCACCACACTCCCCGGTTCTGCTGGCCCGAAGCGTGCAGATACAGTTCAAAAATCATCTATCCCCTCCCTGACAGGCCGCTTTGGAGCTCGGTGGCTGCAGGCAGAGAGCGCAGCACTAGAGGGCACCAGCAGGATGCGGCCGCTCCCGGCTGCTGGAGCTCACCAACCTGCTTCGCTGAGGATTAACCACTTCTCATCTTTACACTTTTATTTGAAAAAATTAAAGATATGTAACCCACTGCCGGAAAGAAAAAAACACACAGCTCTCTTCTGCACAGCCACGATGAACTTTCTGTTAAAGAGAAAAGTTGGGTGCTAAGACCCTTGAGAGGGTTTTTCAAAGTCCTCACGGCTCTGCTGAGTGGCACAAAATACCCCAGGCACAGACATGAGGGGGATTTCAGACAGTCTGGGCAGCAGAGCTTCCTTACAAATAGGAAAACTTCTTATGTAGCAACATTTGAAATTTGTTATATATGGAACTTTATGTAAGGAAAGGTAACCAAAGAAACAAAGGAAGATAAAAGATGGAACTCTGTTATCCAGGCTCCCTGTTTCCCCTTGTCTGCTCCTGAAGGATTCTTCAGCATCTGCAGCAGGTGCTGCTCTGCCAGCCTTGGGATCCAGGGCCATCACTCTGCAATAGCACTGGCTGTTCCACCACACCCACACAGAGGCAGCAGGATGGGTCACCCCAGAAAGTCCTGAACTGTCACCTGCCCGACGTGGCTGCTCACCACTCCAGGGCCATTCCAGGGGGTCACCCCAGCCAGCACGAAGCATCCCTGGTCTGTCATTGTCAGCCAACATACAACTCCAGGCAAACCACCCTCTCCAGGCTGCTTCCACTCCTCTGCAGGCATCACCTGCTCTGCTAAGTCTCATCTTTTCTTTCTCTGCACATATACACTCCGGGGGTGTATCAGGAACGCCATGTCCCCCGTCCCCACAGGAAGTCAGGAGAGCTGCACTGGCAGCCAGAGCTGTTCCCCACCTCCCTGTCACCTCCAGCCTCCACCTTTGGGAACCAGGAGTGGGTTTATGTGCTTGCTGCTAGGCCTGGGCTGAGCAGAGACTGCCAATTGTACTGCACTGTACTTAATTATGTAGTAGTTTTATGAGGTGGACTGCAGCACACAGGGGACCAACGTGAGACCACCAGATTTATTGCACTTTAACTTTGAGCTGACAGTATAACAGGCTCTAAGAGGTAAGTACTCAGTGCTTTATTCACTGATCTTTTGCCCTCTCCCTACATTTTCGTACGTTTTGGAACCTGTCTGGGATGATAGGAAAGGTCTGGAATAGTGAATAAAAGAAGAGAGAGGTAGGCAAACGGACAGACATAGAGAGCCAAAATATAGGAGAGGGATGAAAAAAGAAGAGGAGGAGGAGGAGGAGGAGAGGCAGATTTTTGCACAAACCAGGTGCTCCAGGCCATAACCATGTTATTTTCTTTGTCATGAAATCACAAACCAGCCTTGTCAGCAAAGGCAATTCCCCTGGAGATGCTAATGGCTACAGCCCTGTGGGACTCTGAGCTCAGTACCCATTTCTTAACAGCAACACATTTCAACAAAATAACAAGGGTAACGTCTTCGGGGTTTTCAGTTGGGAACAGCCCCCTGTCACTGCCATTCCAATGAGAAGTGGCTGAAGGAGTTACTTCAACAGGACATTTTCACTGACATCCTTTGACGACATGGACTAGATTTATCCACATGTGCTCAGGGTCTGAGGAAAAGAAATACTGCCTGGTTTTGGAATGTGTTTGGCTACAAGCACCAGGAGAATGGAAAAACCATCACTTTTTTTTTTTTATCTGCACTTGTTCAATATTTAAAATATTGTTTTGAATCTATACAGATTTTCAGTTATTGGACCACTTGGATTTTTAAACCTCACTGACTCTCAGCCAGACTGCCTCCATCTGCATTGAAAGGAACCATTCTTCTTCTTCTTCTCTTTTTATTTTTTTCTTTCCTTCAGTGAAACTGGAGCCTTTCCCTTCCCGTAACTTTCAGCTGGCTGAGCCATTCCTAGATCTCTGCATTTTTCACTTTCCAGCCTGACCCCCAGGACTTTGGGAGACGCGTAAGAGAAGTTATGTGACACATTGGCTGCGGTGAAAAGCTGTGCAGCTGAAGGGAAAATGCTACAGATGTCAAAATAAAATAAAAGAAAATTTTACATCTAGAAGGAAAAAGTAGGGTGAAAATGTTCTGTGAGGAATGGTACTAGCTACAAACCAGTGGAAAAGCTCAGAAACAGAGCAAAGTTGTACTGTGTAAGAAATAGAGTGTGTTTTCATTATACTTGCTTTTTCTAGAAGACCACTAGGATCTGTGTTTTACCTGTTTCAAATACAATTATAAAGAAATAATCACATTATTAGAAAATAATCTAATTGGGTTAAAATTGTAATTTTAAATCAGTTCAAATTAACAGATGCAAATTATAACAGATACTTTATAGGGAACAGCACGTTTTTCTTGGAAAAGTAAATGTATACCATTATTGCCATGGGGATAAAATTATTAGATGGCTTAGAGGGGCTAAAAACAGCCCCAGAGCTTGCTATCAAATATGAGATCACACAAACCATCAAAATTTTCATGAGTCTGAATTTTTCAGAAAGTTTATTAAAATCCCTGCGATATCTTATGATTTTTAGTACTGATTCATTGCAAAAATACTGTCATAAAGGAGCTCTTACTTTATATGTTGCTATGCAGAAAAGATTCACAGAATTAATTTCTCAACCAAACATGGTAAATAAATTCCCTTGAGCCCTACACAGCCCAAATGTGGAAACTCATATTTTTCTCTATCCTTTTCAAAAAGCAAATATTCTTAGGTGCCGTTTCATCTATAAGATAAATCTCTCCATTGCACCAGCTTAGTAAAAAGATAGATATAGTACTGGAATTCCCTTTAATGAAAAATTCTCTTTAATGAAAAAGAGTTTTGAAACACTTCTCCAGTAAAACACCAGTACACCATCTTGTAATTTCATTTCTGGAGTTACCTGGGGAAGGACCATTATTGACCTTTTCACATGAGCAAAAGAGTTATTTTGAGATTACAGAGAACTGTTGGTCAGTTATTGCCAAGATATTTATACTGTAATGTGTTTGGGCCTGGAGCTGCCTCTCACCATGTATTTATATCATTTGTAGCCCAAAAGAACCCTGATTTGTGTGGGGCACCTGGCTGGTATGGGAATATGAATAATGAATAATAAAAATAAACTAAATTCCTTGACGGGTGATCCTATGTAACTGTAAAGGTTTATGGGAAAGCTTTTAATACTCTGCTGCCTCTTCTGACATGATTTCTCCCTGCCCCTGCCACCCCAGATCTGCTAATATTGAAATTTAGGAAGGAAAAAGAAGGAAAAAAAAAGATAGTTAAATAATTTACATTAGTTATATGAGTTGGTAAACAAGATAGCCTTCAGTCTTTCCAGGATTCTTGCTTTATTCAACTTTGCACAGAGATCACAGTTACAGAGACAGCTTCAAAGACAAAAACATTAAGACAGAAATCACTGTAAGAATTAAACAGAAAAAAATGGTCTTAACCAAAGTTCACTAATGAGATCTTACTTAACTCATCAGTATGCAACAGATGAGAAGGAGAATCTTTTAAATGGTGGTGAAAAAAATCTTAAAATTTCCATTTAGCACCATCACATGTGAAAAAGGCTGTGCTGCACCTTGCTGCTAGACCCTTCTGTCAATAAGAGACATTAACATTGCCAGGGCAGAGAGAAGTCCTGTTGGCTCAGCACTGCATACCAACCCACATACGCAGTGCTCCATCCCGCCACAGCTGGAAGGTTTTACCTATCCATCAGTGGCCAGGAAATGTGAGATAAGCGGACAAAGGAAAACGCCAAGGCACGATTAGGTAATCTCTTTCCTTTACGAAATGGTTTCTCATAGTGGGAAGATGAATGGGACTCCAAAAAGCACGTGCCCTCTCCTGTCAGTAGCAAAACATTTTTTTTTTCCGAAAGCAGGCGTTCCACAGCTCTCAAATTCCTGGGCACAGAGGACGTGCTTCCCGTTGAGAGAATCCTGTTGATAACCATCCCATCACCCAACAGCTACTTTGTGTCCCTCCTACGCTCGTCTGCTACGGTGACATGTTGTTTCTCATCTTCCACTTGTCCTGTTGCACTCACTGGGGCATTTGTGAACAATTTGGATCTGCATCTCAATGATACCTTTCAGCACCACCTGTAAAAATTAAATGGATGAATCACGCACGCAGGCTGTGTCTAAGGCATGGGTGCCTGTGACTCCCTAGTAATTTTACAACCTGTTTTCCAGTTTCAGCCAAGTTTGACAGAGGGGCAAACACCTCCTGAGACACAAATTTCTCACAAGTTCTGGAAAAACAGACATCCACATAGAAGAAATTGGCAATGTAACTGCAGGAAAGGCAGCAGGGCCAGCTCTGCTCTCACAGGACCAGAGTACACCCTGCAGACACAAGAAAACCACGTTTCGCTGGTTCTGCAGCTCATGGAGGTACTTGATTCAATGGCAAAATGTGTCCCTGCACGAGTAGTGGAAGGTGTGCCCTGTGCTTTCTTTCTTACGTGTGCATGACCAGCAGGGTCAGGCTCACACTTTCCATTCCCAGAGGTACCCTGCCCAGTTCAGGGGTGAAAAACGTGAAAATATCTGCTCCTGCTAAAGGGAATAAGTACCTGCTATTGGTGTGATTTAGAGGAAGCTCAAGGTGAAACCAGACATGCACCCCTTCCTCCTCCTACCTGCAGGTAACCTGACTTGTGCTGTTGCCCATCTTAGCCCACCAGGACTTCAAATTTAGGTTGTTCCTCCCTAAGTACCACATTCACTACACCATAACCAGGTCCCAAAACTTCATCTGAACACAAAGCCATCTTAAATGGGCTAAGAAATGGAAAATGTTCCTGTAAATATCAGTTAAATCTGGACCCATCCACAAGAATTCCGTAGACTTCTTCGGTAGGAAGAAAACAGAGCAGACACCCAACAAAGAAAGTTCTCTGAGACAAGGATACACAGCTCTGCACAAGCACCACATGGGCCCGAGCATCAACCTGCAAGTCTGTCAGTGACATCCTGCAATTCTACATGCACATGGATGCACCTGGGAGTCTCCCTGGAAAAGAGACACAAATATGTGGATCATCACTTCACAAATTCAGCCTTTCAAAAATCAGACCTTTTCTCAGAGGCTCTTCCTCCCCACTTTTCTCAGGACTATTTTTCATACCTAATCACTTAATAGAACTTTGTTTCTTATGCCCATGCTCCTGAGGAGCTCCCTCCTGTTTTTCTGCCAGCAAAATGCAAATCTTTGCTAGTGGACAAAACATCCATTAGCAAAACTCCTCTGCACATGGAAACCAATTCATCCCTTTATTTTGGACAGTACTTGTTTTTGGGAATGGGATGTCTATTATTTCAGCTAACTCATTTTGTAATGGAGTCAAACTCATTTGGGCTTTTGTTTTTATAAAGAGCTGCGGAGAAGTGATCAGGCCTGAGCCACAAGACCACACTGTGTGTTCCCTTTGGAAATAACCAGCTTCACAGCTGTCAGCTAATTGTATGTGCAGAATAAGTGGGGTTTGTATACAGCCACGGTATAGAGAAATAGGTAATCTACACAACTACACTCTTTTTCTCCAAAACTGCCCAGAGTTTTTCTGCCTCTCTGACAATGACTCTGTGATTACACAGAAGGAAAGTACATGTAACAAAACAGAATTCATGAGCTGTCCAAACCTCTATCTATCTCTACCATGCACCTATACCACAAGAAGAACAGATTTCTGGATATTCACCTTCAAACCCACAATTTTTCATCCCTTACCTAAAGGGTAATCTCTGCTAGTGGTACCAGTTGTGTGGCTAGGCCGGTGACCAGAGGCAGGCACAAATGGAAGCAGGCCTAACATTCCACCAGGCAGGAGGCAGCAGTGACCTGTATACCCTTGTCAATACATTTCACAAGAAACTGCAAGTTGTTTCAGCAAAATATGACTCCTTTGATACTTTCCTGCTTAATTTAACACAGGCTTTTAGTATCCAAAGAACCCCACTGCTTTGAAATGAGGAAACTTGGTCAAAGACTTCGGCAGTCAGCCCACAGCTGGCAAGCACAGTTCAGGGGCCTAAAACACAACTGCTCACTAGACTTGCACTCACAGACAATGGAGCCTTTAAAATCAAGGCTTGTATACACAGGCAAATTTATCAGCCTGATTACACTGGCATAATTAGGCCGATAAATTTCCCTGTGTAGACAAGTCCTGAGACTCTCAAACTCATAACTAGGTAAGTCTTTCAGAGAGAGAGAGAGAGGGAGAGAAGAAGAAGGCAAATTAGCAACTCCTAAAATATCTGAGGAATAGTTTTTTTATCAGTCTCTCATTTTTCTTTCTTAAGATTTCTTTTTTCCTTACAAATGAAGGTGTATTTAATTTCTAAATTAAGATTTGGATGAGGCATTGGTACACTTGTTTTTAGACAAATTAGAAATAATAACAATTATCAACTTTCCCTCAACAGAGAGGAGTCTGTTTCCAGTGTCAGACAAACCCATGGGCATTGACAGAGCCCTGTCAGGCAGACCAGTCTCCAAATTCCAGTTTAAAGCACAGACTGGAGTGGTTGCTCATTTTTCAGGACCATGCATCTGACATAAGACCCTCAGACACCTGTGTCCCTCCACAAGCATCATGTAAAGCCCATGCTGTGGTGAAATGCAGTCTGGATACACATCAGGCACACACCTCTGTGGTTAACTTTCTTCCTTTCCATCCCTCCCTCACCAATCTTTTCACACCAGAGTATCACATAACTCCCTTTTGAAACTGCCAACTCCACAATGAAATAGATCAATCCTGAAATGGAAACAGCCCAAGACATCTGACCAGGATAATATCCCACTGGTGTCTTTGTGGATGGGAAGAGTTTCTCATCCCAGGCACCTTCCGCACGTCTTCACTCTGCCTCACTGTCCTGGTGCCCTGAAACACTACTTCTATAACAATAAGGATCATGTCAGGGGAAAGAGTCACGGCAGGACAACCAGAGTGAACCTAGCCTCAAGACCCTTCCTAATGGAGAATGCTACCTGTGCTCTCCTGGCTTCCCAGAGGGTTTGATCCCACCCTTGTACTACTAATATAAAGTGACAAGGGCTTCATGAGCTATGCCAACACACCTGTTGCTTCATCTACAAGGGCTGGCTTCAGATTTTCATTATCTACCTCAAAATAATCCCTCAATGGACTTGGAAGATTCAGCCTTCAACTTCAGCTACTTCCCCATCCCAACTTTTTATCTCCTACCGATTTTCAACCTCCATCTTCTTCCATATCCCTCCTTGTCAGAAACACAGCTCTCTGCCTTGCCAGAGGCAAAGGCTTTCTTGATAACCCAGCACTGCTCCCAGTCTCTCCCTCCCCTTTACACACTGCTATCAACATAACACCAAAGGAGAAGGAGAGCCCCCGTCATGCTGAGCGCTGCACATGCACATGCTGGAAGAGAGACTTCTCTTCTTGATCTCTACAACCAAAACAAATAAGGCCAAAAGAAATGTTCTTCCCTTTTTACAGATGGGAAACCAGGAGCAAAGATATTAAATGTCTAACCCTAGGAAGCCTGCAGCCAAGGCAGGAACTGACCCCCTGTTTCCTGAGAGCCAGCATTCGGTGTCTAATCGCACATGATCAGTCTTTCCTCTCTACCTCCCTGTAGGCATGAGGAATTTGTGCTCCTACATCTCCACATGTTTCTTTTGCTCTGTACTCTACACAGCCCTACACACCTAGATGGGACTCCTTAATAAATAATCATATGTGGATTCCTGCATTTTTCTTGTACATGTCAACCCGTGCCTCCCTTATAGCACAGGAATTAGTCTTTCCTTCCTGTATTCCCAGTGTAATTATCAAACAAACTTTCCTCTGGCATAGACTTCCCACACTGAGGACACTTTAAATCTCACACATAAATCTCTTTCATTTCAGCAGGTCTCTCTCCTGGAGAATGGCATTTAATGGTGATCTTTTTTTAATCAGGTTCGGTCCCCTGTTTCCCACCCCCATCTGGTGAAAGCAACTTTCCACTTAGAAAGGAAGTCAGTCTTTGATTTCATAAATGATTATAAGAAGATTTAACATCCTCAGGAGCACAACTATTTTGATTAGAATGTATTTGCTCCAATACCTTTTCCAGCTGTCCTGCTTCTTGATACATACCCCAGGATATAGAAATCTTTCTGAATTCACCCGCAGACACTCCAGTGAGGAGAAAAGCTGCTCACCCTCTCATCATTTGGACTCTGCCTCCATGTAATGTAGCAGAATAAAGCAGGGAATTAATTGTCAGCACACCAACTGTGTGCTGGTCTCTGCCTCAAGCCCTGGCAGGCAGTTTGCTGAGCGTGGATGTGTGCAGGCTTGTTTGCTTTAGCTCTCTGATCTCTGTTTTGCTGCTGCAGCCCTGCAGCTTGCTGAGACTGCCACCACGAAGGGCAGCTTGTGTGGAAAGGCAGGGGAGCCGGACAGGTGAAGCTTTCAGAGGAGCATGCATCCATCCCCTGTCATTTTTGCAGGCAAGCTGGCATGAGTGTAATTTTAGAGAAAAGCGTAATTTTGCAGGCAATACCCATTTTTGCACAATCTGTCCCTCTTCACGCTGTGGCCAGCTGAAGAATAACATCAGATGTTGCTTGCACAGTGCTATAGCAGGTCAGAGTTTTCTGGCTTCAAAGGCAGGTTTGAACTGTAAGATAAAAATTTTCTGCAGCTTTGCTTTTCAAAGGCTTTGTACCATTTTTCCTTTCAAATATTACCCCTCTGAGGATGTGTGTATATGTAAAATGAGATGGTAACCTGAGGGCCACAGTCCCAAATCACCTTCCAGTGCTCTCAAAGGCTGTCAGAAGCTCAAAGGGTTCTCCCTAGAAAACAGTAAATGAGATTCTGGCTCAGAAAGACCAGCTATGCAGAAATTTCCTGCCTAGGTCTCTTCAGGAGTGTTTCTAACTCTGCTACCAGGTCCAAAGGGGTGGGACCCAAATGTGAAATTGTTTTTTGATCAAAGTCTTCAGTGTTCCATCCTGCCTGTCAGCAGCTGGGCAGCTTCATTTCAGCAGCACTAGCTTTGTGAAACAGAGCATGAACTGTGCAAAGTCAGCTTCACTTCTGAGGGCTTCACTACTTTTCTTAACGGTCTTCCAGACTAAACCTATTCTCCTAGTACCAAAGACACGCTCTAGAGGTCTTGATAACACAGCTCCAGTTTGCAGGTAGCACACCCACCCAGGAATAGATTGATTAAGTGCATTCTTTTCAACATTTCAATGCCACATTCAGTACAGTCCTCCTCAGACCTGGTTGGTCTATTTGGATTTGAGCTGGCGTGCCTGGAGACTCAAACCCTTGCAAGTCTTTGCTTTCCTTAACATCAGCAGCAGCCACGTCAGCACCTGTGGCAGTTGTTGTTCTAGGATGCAGAGATTAACTTCCCCATCCTACACAAACGCTTGGATGTTGAGGCCAGAGAGACTTACTGAGATCATTTTGTCTGGCTTCTGGAGCAACACGGACTATAAGATTATCCTAAGTAATTCTTATTTGAAGTTCCATAGCTGTGGTTGAACAACAACCACAACAAACATGCAATCGTGGAAAATCTACCACAGTCCCCAGTAAGCTGTTCCAATGGTAAATCACCCTCACTGTTAAAAATGTGGACGTGGTTTTCAGTCTGAAGGTGCTTAGCTTCAACTCCTGGCCAATTGTTGTTACAAGTCTACTGAACTGCAGACCCCTTCCTATTGCATTGCTGATCCTACTGAGGTATCTTTAACTTGTGGCAAGGGACTGGTTTGAAAGCTAAATAAGTAGAACTCCCCTCCCATATTTTGCTGTCGTGAGGGATTTTTTTTTGGTTTGTTTCTTTTCATTTGGTTGCTTTTGTAACTTTCCCCTGAACCTTCTCAAATTTTTTAATATCCCCCCTGAAACCAGTTGTGAAGCTTTCTGAAATGTAAGTGGCTCTCTCAACATTCACAGAGCTAAACTACCTCCTTAGGCTTTGTTCCAAAAATTTCCAAATGCGTTCCTGAAGTCCTTCCAGGCTGTATTTTTACCGGCCTGAAAGCTACAACAGCATTTCCAAATCTCTGAGACCAAAGTCATATTAAGTGACATTAAGATGAAGCAACAAGCCCTTGAGCCCCCACATTAGGAAATTTAGAAAGAAGCAATCTCACAACAGGAACAGTGAGTGAGCAGAATGATCTGTCATCTTCTCCCATTTCTGTGTGTGGGCAAGGGCTCTGTAGCTACTGTCTGCCCATTCATGCTGGTGACTGCAAGTTCACAGGGGCTTTGCTGTTGTTGTTTTAGACTTTTGGCCCATTTCTTTCTATCTGCCACCTTTAAGGTCTGAGGAGATGCAACATGTTCCAGACCAGCTTTCTTTTTTAATCAAAAAGCAAGCAAGTCTGCATGCACATAGGTTGTTCATGCCTAAAACACTGACCCAACCAAGCAGAATCAGCAGAAATGGCAGCCACATTTGCAGCTGCAATACCCTTGGAGTGACACATTAAAGAAAGGCCAGCACTTCTCTAAAACCATGCATCTAAAGCCTATGTTTTCCAGTGGAAACAGATGATCTTGTCTTGGCTTTATTTGTGGCAGAGCCTTGTGGACATACAACTGGCAATATAACCCAACCTTTGGCTCTGAATGTCAGGATTGTGGTCTAGAACTCAAAGAGTTTTCCCCCTATTTCGCCCTAATAAGTATTTCTGTATTGTAGCAGCACTTCCACCCAGTACAATCAATCCCTATATACAACTTCATAGCCTGCAATGGTGCAACTAAAAACCCTGCCATGGCTGCCTCCTAAGCTGAAGATCTGTGCTGGTCTGGCTGCATGGGACATCTTTGCTTAACGAAGGAAGAAGATCACCACCACACCCCTAACCCAGTCTTTCCCCATACACAGTGCCACTGCTCTCTGAGTATTAATAAACCAGGTGTTGAAAGCAAGGCTAAGCCTGAGGCATGCTCAGTGCTACACTTGTCGCCTGACCCACCTCCTCATCCTAGAGATTAATTAGGCCTGGCCCCTCCCTGCTAAATTGCCTCTCAGGCACATTGCTCAGTCTTCCTCCTCTTGCCTCGGGCATATTCACTCACTAACTTTTTATTTCAATATTCATCTTTTCCAGTTTGTAAGGCCCTCCACTCATTTTCAGTAGGCTGCCCCAAGAACTATGTTCCAGTAATGGGACGTGGGGGAGGAAAAATGTCTGGAACGAGGGAGGATGAGCGCAGCTGGGTTGGGATGGGGAGCTGGAGCTTCCAATCTCCTCGCTCTTTGCTCTCCAAATCTTCCCCATTATGCTGTCCTGGGTGAAACGCACTAGCTGGGCTGAGAGACAACATCACTTGCATCTCCTGCAAATGATGCCCTCTCACCCCTGGGTGCTCGTTTGACAGATGCAAGTTCAGGGATTCTCCAGCAGCAGTAGTGCAGCCAGCTGTCCCCTAACCTTGGCTGGAGTTTACCTCTAGGGACACGGCTGCAATATTTGGCTGCAGGAAAGGTCTCCAGGCTCTAAATCCTGCCTTAGGAAAGAGAATGGTCTGAGAAATAAATCTTCCCCACATTTTACCAGCTAGCTGGCATAGTGCTATGTAACTGCTGCCATTCCTTGCCTTAAATGCCTTATTCTTTCTGTGTATCACCTGTGAAGTTCAGACACCTCACCCAGACCTGAGGATCACACTTTCAGCTTGGCACACCCTTGGCTAAGTTTAAATTTTTCCTCCTGTCTCCATTCCTGTTCATTTATGCCATCTGGAAAGACTGGAAGCTGTTTGGGCCAATGCCTGCCTTTTGCTACACGTGTACAGCAAGAAGCTCAGCTGAACCCTAATTGAGATCTCTGGATGCTGTTGTAATACAAAAAGTAAATATTAATTAGTAGGATCAGCAGATTCAGTAACCAGACATATTGCAAGTCACACCCCCACTATATTTATACATGCTGATATGTGAATGTGCCTGCAATGGTTAATACCCCCATATATTTGTCTGTTACACTGTGTTTTTCACGTAATATCCATTCCTTTCATAATCATGTGTCACTTAATATCCTGACTAAGACTGAACATTCTGTAACGCAGTAGCACGTGTTTGAACAGAATAGTGAAATTATCTTTGAAATGGAGTGCAGATGGAAAGATCAGATGATTAGTCTCCTTTCCATGTCTCTAAATTTCTACTGTGGCTACTGTGTTTTAATATTCTAAGCCATCAACGAGTTCATTCTTTATGCCTGTGATGAACTAAGTTATGCTCACTGCTATCTGATTCTTGTGTGCGAGTTGCACATTCCAAAGAAAATCCATAATGGAAAACATAATTGCAGTAACAAGCACCCTACAGGGATGTAAAATTCCTCCAGAGGATCATCGGGGGTTAATTGGGCTCTTCTTTGCACAGTTCCACAGAGCCATTCCTATTTATATCGACTGAGCACTATAGGGAAAGCAATAAAATTACCAGCTAAAGCC
This sequence comes from Hylia prasina, assembly GCA_013397195.1. NCBI lineage: Eukaryota > Metazoa > Chordata > Aves > Passeriformes > Sylviidae > Hylia > Hylia prasina. The sequence goes on from VYXD01007338.1 coordinate 598,281, forward strand.
CAGGTTCCTGCCTGTTCAGTATGCCATGCTAACTGAAGAGACAGAGCTCTGATTGTACGGCTGAGCCAAACAGGACGGCTGTTTTTAACACCCTTCTAACTTATGGTAACCATTAACTACAACCTGACTTCCCATTACAACACACCACTGTGAACACCTATTAGCAGCTAATTGAATCATCTAAAAATGGTCATAATTCAAACCTATGTTTGTGTTTTCATAATGGCTCTCACAGCTTTTGCTGTAGTACAGGAGAATATGCAAATCAAGGTTCTGTTTTAAAGCTCATGCTAAGATGGAAGTTTAAATGGAAATCTAATGGAGTGACAAAGCAGAATAAAGCCATATTGTATTTTTGATGTTACCCATGAGACATGATAGGAGAAACTAATAACAAGGCTCCCTATCTGTAAACGTTTTCCAGCTGTGAGCCACTAGAGAGCCAAAAGACCTCTCTGAGTCAACACCAACAAATGCATATACTCACATTGTAATTTTCTGCAATTTCTATTCACAATTTCAAGCTGTACAGCATTTTTCATTCTCCCTTTTATTTAAAGAAATAGAAGCATTTCCTCTCAGAGGCATCACGGGTTGTTTTCCAACCCACTATATCCTGAAGCCCTCAATTTTGTTGTAGTTCTTTAAACATGAGTATGTTTTTTACTGTATTATAAAAGGCAACCAAGTCCTCGTTTGCAAAGTGCAAACAAGCACAGTGCTATTGACAGGACTGTGCATATTTGCTGCCAGGGATTTTTAATTTGACTTACAGCCTTATGTGATAAAGAGTTTTCATTAAACCTATGAAAAAATTGTTAGGTGTTTTTTGTGTAGAAATATGGGTACTTCAGATTAGCATAAATTATGCTAAACAAGCAAATCACTTTAAACCATTTACTTAAACTGAAAGAAGATGTTTCGCCAATTGTAAGAGAACTGTTGAGAGAAGAAAAAAAGATAATACCCTCAGACAGAGGTAACTGTGTCTCCAGGGAAAAGACCTGCTCCTTTCTGCTGACTTACGGAATTGTGGTGCTTTCAGGCCCTTGCAATGCAGAGTAAAGTGCAATCACTTAAAGCTCTCTCAAGGTGTCATTGAGGTTTGCATCAGTTAAATAAATCCAGACTTGGTGGGAGACCGGGGGAGGAGGAAGGGATTTAGGCAAAACTATGGCAGCTCCCTCCTACAATGAAGCACCCAACCACAATCAAGTCTGTGTAATGCAGATACCTATTTGCACAAAGAAGAGTGGACGTCCTCAATATATGCATGAAGCACTAAACCTGTCACACCACACCCTTTTTAGACATTATCCACTGGTCAGCCCAGGAAAGGGCTGCTCAGATCTGCAGAGTTGGTTTCATTGCGGGTCACACCTGGCATGAGGTGTGACCCACCATCTGCATTCACTCTGCTGCTCGCACATCACGTTTTTTTCATGTCTATTACATGGGTCAGATGCTTATGCCTTGCATCAGCATCTGATGCACACTGTAGCCTTCTTGGAATAACCATCAGTTTCCAACAAAGAAGTTTTAAATCACCTGCCATTTGTCAGACTGTTTCCCACCACTTAGCACAAAACATTTTGATGGATAGGGAATGGTGGGTTGTCTCTCCAGTGAATGTACAAGAATTATGTGTTTTACATGGGAGATGGGAAATCTTTCCTGCAGACACACATGTGCAGCCCTGCTGGCTTTCTTGGAAGCTGCATACATACTTCTGAGCAAACAACCACCACATTACTTCTCGCATGCTCAGACATTGTGCTAGGTTACTCCAGCAAGATTAAGAGTGTGTCAAAAATAAGCAACTGAACCCTTATTTAGTCAATTCAAACAACAGTATTTTGAATGTCCAGCTCCCAGAACTTTGTTTCAATCCTCACTTCTAACATTATAAAATCTGCATTTATTAAAAAACATCAGAGTTTGCTGGAGCAAGTAGCACAGGCACGGAAGGCAGTGGCTGAGACATCCCTGGCAATTGCCCTCCGGCTGCCAGATGGGCTCACAACATGTGTGTATCTCTCCCCAGTTTTGGGAAGCCCCTACTACCCTCGTTACCACCAGAGGTCTAAACGTTTCTTCCACTGATCAAGCTGTGGGGACTTCATTTGTTTTTAGAGCAGAAGAGCTTGTGCAGTTGCCCTTCTTGTGCCAACAGAGTCAATGACCAAGGCACCAGTGCTGCACAGGGAAGTCATGACAGAATTGGCAGCAATGAGCTACGGAGGGACACAGCTGCACTGTGAAGCATGTTTCAAGAACCAGCCTGCTTGCCATATAGAAAGGCTCCTGCCATTGTGAAAAAATGTCCTCATCCCATCTCCTAAACTGTAATGAGCTACTAGGTTTCACATTTTTCATTCCAGCATAGATGTTAAAAAACCCTCCTGAGAACAAGTAAATCGAGGGCAGAAGCAGACTGTGTGCCAGCCATTCTTTCATTTGGTCCCCACTCCATGGAAGAAAGGAATTTTTTTTTTTTTTTTTAATTCTTAACTCTGACCTACTAAGCTTTAGGGTCATGACCTTCATTTGGGGAAATCTGCACTNATATATATATATTTTTTTTTAAATTCTTAACTCTGACCTACTAAGCTTTACGGTCATGACCCCCATTTGGGGAAATCTGCACTTTCTCCTCTTCCTCCTCCCTCTCTCTCTCTGTCCCTCTCTCTCACACACACACATTTGCACGCCATGAAAACCTTATCGTAATGTCTGCTGACAAAACAATGCCTGAAGATATGTGTCAAATCTAACCATCCAAATAACAGAGCCAGAAAAAAAATATTCAATTTCAAACATAGGTTAATTTTTTTAAAAAATCCCCAAAAAGCTGTACATTTTTACTAGACTGGCAGTGCAGCATTATGTAAATTGACTGAAAATGACTGAAAATGAAATAAAATGACAGTACCCAAGAGTAACCATTAATTCAGGGTTCTTTCCTTTCCAAATCTTCATTCATTTTTCTTCCCCTTGAGTAATACTTGTATTTTTTTTCTCTCTTTTAAATACTATCTTTGGCTATTTCTTTACCTCTCTTTTCCATATTTGCTTGACTTTCCTCTCATTTTCTGTGGAGCCTAACTCTGGGTTCCCCATGGAGTTCATTCACAGTCAAATGTTTCTTAGTCAGCAAAACCTTCCACATCATCACGTTTTTCAGTGTAGTTCCTCCAGTTTTCATTATACCCTTGGGCTAAGGACCATGTGAGCCCCCAGTCTGGGGAAAGGAAGTTCACTCTTCCTGCCGTCCATGACAGCTGCCTTCAAGCATCCCAGCTGGCTTTCTTGAACCCAGAATGGGAAAACTCCAGTCTAGGTTCAGCCCATGAGCAAATTTCTTTCTCCTCTCAGACTTGCCGTGCTGTTCAAAATTTCTGTCCTGGGCCCACTACTAGCAAGGCCCTGGTTATCATTTGCAGAGAGGTTCACTTCACTAGGAGATAGCAACAAATAGGAATGTACCCAGCTCAGCCCTAATACACACAGATATACCATAAATCTGATGCAGAGATCCTACTTACAGATGTGTTTCATCCTCCCATTTCTGCATCTGTATGTAGCTGCCCCTCCTACTTTGAAAAGGAACAAAATGTTAGATGACATCCCTGAAGAGCAATTCAAATTCCTGAGCTGCACTTGAGGAAAAATGTCCCTGCTTATCATGTTACTGAAATCCCCTGGCTCCATGCAAATTCTCAATTGACTAATATTGATTCCATAATATTTATTGTTGATCACTTTCAGGTCTTGCTGCTTTCCATCACTACTGATGGTAGAAAAGCAGTATTTTTCTAGCACGTTACGTTAGTTTTCAGTGTGCTGTTGTCTATCTTCTTTTGGAATGTTTTTTTCATATAATGCAATTCATATTGTTTGCCTCCACAGCTCAAGAAACATGGTGTTTGCTAGCCCAGAAAATATCCACTGGCCCTTGAAAAGTCATGGCCACACAGCATCACACATGCTAGGAATGTATTCATGCCAGTCCCAGCGGGGGCTCGTGTGCAGGTGCAAGTTAAAAGCTTGTTTTGGTCCTTTTCACCATAAAGCATTAAATCTCTGGATCCCTTAATACTCCCACCCTGCCTCACAGCAGGCATGTCTGAGGAGACATTAGTGTAAGCATCTTGTAGTGCTGCTGAGGTACTTAGTTAAGCGTTCCCCTTTTGGGCCTCATTTTTGCTACTATGCACAATAACGCTCAAGGCTATGCAGCTGCACTCCAGTTCATGCAGGATCAGGTTCCCCTGCCCTCTTTCTCCTGGCTTAGCAATTCTTTTTGGTTTTTTTTCTTTTTCCTTTTCTAGCCTACACTCATACATGAATATTTCAGAGCACAGAGCACCATTAAGCTCAAAGAGAACATGCATGAGCATTTCATAGCTCTCTGCACTGCCCTTTTGCCAGCCTTTCTTTTCAAGGACGCTGCTCCAAAGGTTGACTGGAGCCAACGAAAGTCTTCCCGTGTGCCTTGGGTCAGGCCCAAAGAGAGGGATACATTTAGATGGGAATGGAGGCCATAGCGAAAGGCAGCTTGCTTGCCAGGAGGCAAAATGCAGGGAGACCTACAGGGAGAAAGGAGAGTTTGAGGGTCAGACTTGAGAGACGAACCTCTGTGCGGCGGATGCCCTGCCAAGCAATCTGTGCTCTTCGTGACTTCCATTCGAGCAGCCTGTTGAGGCACTCAGCACTGGCTTTGAACTGTGAGGTGAAGACAGAGTATGGGCACTGCCTCACTTTGCTTAATCCACCAGATTTATTTGTTTAATATATTTTTGCTGTCTTGTTTATTCTTTTTATAAATCTTATTATAACAAAGCAGGATTTTTAAATGGCAGTGGAAAATCTGTCAACTGATTATGCTTGGGAGAGTCTAAAAGAAACCCCAGTAAAAGCCTGTATTCAAATTTTGTGAATAGGCAAATGGGTATTGTTCTTCTCACTCCCTTTTTTCTTCTGGATGCACCAGTCAGCCCAGGAAGAGATGTCTCAGAGCAATTCTTTCCATCTCTTTACCAACAAATAGGGCAATACAAGAGCGTTCACTGTCCAGCAGTTCCTACTGCCTGTTACTCAATAACTTGCAAACACACACTGTTTTAGCACCACCCAAGTCAAATCAGAGTCTTCACTCAATGCAGAACGTCCCTGGCTCTCTATTTTTCATAATCCTCTTTCTTGAACGTAGCTTCATTGGAATGATTTATCTACCTTGTTTAGATCCCAGTGCTGTCTACTCACATTGACATGCAAATGAATGAAGATATGCAAATACAAATGAACGATCCCATCCAAAAGAAAATCCAACAGATCTTTTTATCAGAGCTGTAAGATGATGTGTTTGGATGAATTGTCTAGCAGGGTCCTGACAGAGCTCTGGTTTGTTTAACATTTTCAGCTGTTATCTGGAAGCAGAAGTAGAAAAAATCATTAGTTATATTAGCAGTTGACACCCCGACTGGGGGAGACAAAAGAAAACAAGAAATTTAGGGAAAATGGAAATCAGTTGAGAAGGATTTGAGAATTAGATAAGCATTATCCAAATGATACAAATTAATAACTACATATGTCAACAAGCAGACTGGTTACTTATCATGTTGGGATAACCTAATGCTATCTTGGAAGATACTTTGCGTGGAATGACAATGGTAATATCTTGTACCCAGAAAATGGGTTGTCCATTCTTTATACAGGATTTCAAACGCTATAGAAGTTCATAGAGATGTGGAGATAACAGCACCTACCACTGAACAGGAAAGAACACAAATGATGGAAAGACTTAAAGCACTATTGCATGTGCATTTTGCCCCTCCAGGCTAATGAGAAGAATTGAGTTCAACTACTTAATGACCACAAATCTTCTGCAATGCTCTGTTCTGGTTCATTGTGTACATAAATTATGGCTTTCTAAATGGTACATAAAGTTCAGAAGAGTTCACTGCACCCCAGATTTATTTACATGTGCAAAAGAAGAGGAGATACACATACAAAGATATCTCATGCATCAGATAGCTCAGGAGCATCACTCCATGGTGGAGCCCAGACTGAGCTGTGTATGTGCCAGAGGCAAAAGTGAGCCCCCCTGCTGGAAAAGCTTTCCTCAGCACTGTGAGCTCTTGCACTGTGAGCCATTGCAAAGTCCCAGAGACCTGCAGAGGTTGGGTAAGAGGCAGTGACCCTTGTGAGCACCACTGCCTAGCTGGAGAGAATCTGGCATATCACAGCTGGTGTGCATGGGCAATGAATTCTGTCCCACATCCAGCTTGAAGGCCATCAGACAGACATAAAATAAATATCTGAGACTTAAATTGCCTATGAAACTTCCTTAATGTGGCTGCAGTCTACTATTTGTCCCTGGCTCACTATCACCAGCTCATAGTCCCCTGTCTTCCTTGTCCTCCACTTCCAGCGTCAATGCTGCAGTGGCTCCTGTCCCATGCTCACTCCCTTTGCCTTTTGTTTCACCCTCACAGGCTCCCTGCCCCTATCACAATCCCTGGGCACATTCTGATTTTTCATCTTCTGCTCTCTGAGTCTGCAGGACAAAAGTAATCACAAGGTCTCCTTTTTTCCAAAACACTCCCGGATCCCTGTCCTGGACATTCACTTCACGATCTACCAACAAGAGCACCTGGAAACCAGCACACCTCTGAATACCACTCTATCTTGCAGCCCTAAAGATACTCTCTACAGTAAATATAGCAAAAAAGATGATGAATGTACAAAAATCATGTCAAAATCTCTAAATGCTGCCATGAGGGTCAAGGCATGATCCGAGTGCCTCAGCATATTTTGGACAGAAGTCTTGAGCTTAACTTCCCTAGGCAGATATTCTCCACAAGCCCTCCCAAGTTGCTTAAGCAGAGTTGACATGGTCAAACCTCCAACTTAATGCCATAGGCAGAGTATTCCATGCCTGTAGAACAGCCACTGGGAATGAGATAGCACCATGGAAAATTCACTTGTTTGTGGTTTTCCCTTCTCATCGTTCAGTGAATCATTTAGGATTTGTACTCATTTGCAAGGATCTTAGATTGGCAAGGGCCAACTGAACACACTGGGCCTTTGGACACCTCCACCCTCTCGCCCTTTTATTGTGTTCCCAAGATGCAATGACATAAAAATAATTTGCCCCCCTTTTCTCATTTCTTCCTCCTCCAAGGTAAGAAAGCACAAATGTCCAGGAGCTTTACTGAGGCATCTGCACATCAAATAGCTGACATGCTCCATGCTGAATTCCAGTATGGCCCATGTACACTCCATGTTGGGTTATAGTTGGGCTGTGCCCATAACTGTGAACTAGTGCATTATGGCATTGGGACCAAACTTCCAGGCTGGTTTGAGGGAGGCCAGGGATCAGTGGGGTAGTGAATGAACCTCCTAAATAAAGTGGCAGTCAGCAAACCATCTGCTGGGTATGGTGCCTGGCACACTCTTATTGCCAGATCAGACCCAAAAATTGTTCAGAATATCAGTTGCAATGGGCCATGCTCAAGCCAGAGAATGTGCTAGCAGTGTAACAGCATGGACTGTCACCTTCCAGAGCCAAACAAGGCTGCCAGGCCTTCTTGGGTTCACTAGCATAGACTGACTCTCAGCATCTGACTTTTCTCCCTCTGAATAATGATACAACAGCATCCTAGAATGTGACAACCACAGAACTAGAAAAGGTTTGGGCTGCATCCTCCCCCTGGGAAGGTGGGAAGGTATATACTGAGTATTTCCTTCCCACTTGACCTCCCCAAGGTGAGATGAAATCCATCAGCACTTTTGCCTTCGTCCAATCTGCTTAGGATAGGTATGAAAATATACTTGATTACTTTCTTCAGTAAAATTTCTTTGGTTTTAAGGTTACTTTTAAATTTGTTCAGATTCTTCAAGACTGCTTCATCCATGGATCTTTCTCAGTGTAAACATGTTTTTACTTTGCTTTGGCAAGTGACACTCAGAATTTGCTTCCCTGACCACACTGAAGTTTAGAAGAAGCTAAATGCAGCTTTGGATATATATATATGTTAAGGACAAAAAGTTTTCCTCTCAGGCCTGCAGAGTTACACATGGAACAAAATATATGGCAGATAGAAAGACCTCACTTTGCTGTAATTCATGAGCAGTCCTGGCATCTGCTGAGCCTAGCAGGGAAAGTGAGGCACACAGGGGCAGTGGCAAAGGGGGCAAGGAATGTAACCTCTTTTAAGAGACTCAAAGAAAGGGGAAAGGGGAAAGGGAGCAAGCCTGAGACCTGAAAGCAGCACCTTACACATCTGTCTTCTTCCACATTTATTTCTAAACTTTGTCCCTGGGCTGAGCTCACCCCTCATAGAGGGAATTGGCTGAGGTAAGTGTGAGCTGAAGTGCCCATGCTACAGCTGGGACTCTACCACTTGTTTCCCCCTGCAGTTTATCAAGGCACTCACTGCTTTGTCACTTATTGTTATTGTGCCATTTACAGTTCAGGATATCTCCATCAGTCTCTTAGTTTGTAAGCTCAGGAATGCAGTTGCTGTGCTGCCAGGACCTTATTTGCTTGCCTTTATCTACCAGTATTTCCAATACAATTGGCATGAACGAATAAAGAGAAATGCCACAATACTCCTAGTCACAGATATCCCCCTTTCCTGCTGAAGATCACTGTCCATCTTTAGGTGATGGAAGACATTTTAATCTGAAACAGAGTCATATTCATCTGTATTTCAGACTTACGTGACACCTGTGAAATCACAGCCCAGACTGCAAGGTTTGGGTTTGTCTGCTTGCTGCTGGCAACAGGATCTGTGAATAGTTAACTAACCATGAGCCAAACGCTGCATTGCTGACTCAGGCATAGAATGGGGTTTTCAAAGTGCCTGGGGAACTTGAGTTCCAAATGAAAATAGCACTTGTACCCACAGCCTCACAGCCTCACTCAGAGGTGTCTTTGGCTTCAGTAGCAGATAGGGACAGAAAGACCTTGAGTTCTCTGACTCACGTGCCTGTCCTGTCCCATAGACACTTTCATGAAGGAAAAAGTTACCCAGAGCCCTAACATGCAACCAAAAGCAGACAAGACTTTATAACCACAGACTAGTCATTCTGACTCCTGAGCAGCTCTCAAAGGTAACCATATTTTCTCTTAACAGAGGTAACATATTTTGTCTCAAGCGATAGGGGAGGTATTATCAAAAAGGTATGTTCCTGGAGCACAGACAAACATTTAATGTATAAGCCTATGAGACCCCCAACCCACCTAGGGTTTTATAGGTCAAAAGGAGAAAATAAAGAGGAGAGGTCAGCAGGTGCAAGTAAGCATAGCTCCATTAAGTTATCACTAGATACTATATCTGAAGACTTGACCCGGTTGGAAAATGACCTACAAGTTGGCCATAATTTTAAAAAATCTTAATCCATCAGTTTTAATAAAAGAAGCTGAAAATGCTTTTCTCCTTTTCTTTGTGTTATTTTTAAAATCAAAATTGACGTATACATTGAACCATCATTCAAACTATGAAGTCAAAGATAGCAAGAGACGGAGTAAAAGCCAAAGAGTTTCAGCCATGAAATCAAGTCCTACAGAACTACTGAAAAGAACAGGATTAGAGGGTTGACTGGTGCAAAGTGCCTTCAATCTTTTGAAGCCACTGACTTCCACCTTCTGAGATATTTCTTATTCAAGCCCCTCATCAGCTGTTTGGAACCTTACTGCCAACATCACAAAAAGTTCCTGGGCCTAACTGGAACTCACATGTAGCACTGAAAAACCAAACAAATAAAAGGTAGAGGAAATTTTCTCTGTCCTGTGAAATGCAGAAAAGCCAGAGAAAGGGAATCAGAAATGGCTTTTTACACCACCAAAAAGGAAGGCTGAGACTTCCACTGGTGTGACAGTTGAAGACTCTAAGATATGTGAAATAGCTCGTGACAGCAGCCTGAAAGTCTCTTGCAATACTGTTGTCCTCATTTTGCCCGGACAGATGACGAAACCGCGTTGCAGTGGCTCAGCGGCTCACTGCGGGCATTGTGCTGCAGCTCCACAGGCTCTCATTACGTGAGGAGCTGCCTCCTGCCTCCACATCTCCAGGGCTGAGTATAGGCCACAGGCAAGGGACAAACTTTCAGCTGGTGTAAAATGGCAGAGCCCCACCAGATTTCCTGAGACTTCATTGATTTACTGCAGCTGAAACTACGGCCCCTGCTATGCTTAAAGTCTGAGACAGGCTTTCATTGGACACAAAAGAATACTCTTTGGGACACTTTGAAACCTGTGCTGTGCGCAGACAAGGAGCTAAACGATTCCCAAGATTTTCTGTGAGCCATGTACAAGCACACACTGTGAACCGAGTGCGAGCAGGCTTTGCCAGACACAGACACAGAATACGCTCCCTGGGATGTGCCAGGGTGAAGAAGACTTTTCTAAGCCACTTCATTTTTACTGGAAGCTCTGCACCAGTCCTCCCACATACAATGCAGTGTGCTCTCCTCGTAACCAGCGTTGTCTGAACTTGTGGTATTTTAATAAACCTTCCTGCCAAGCCAAAGACGCTCTAAGACAGACACATCACCTTTGTCCAGAGGAGGATCCCAGCTGCAGCGAAGCCCAGGGAGTGTGAGCTCTGCTACAAACCAACACATAGGTATGTTGAATGAGTTCTATTAAAAATGACTGCTCTCCGTACTGCCTGGAGTGGAAGGGGGCACAGGCTGTTTAGAGAGTGCACATGAGAATGACAGATTGCAACAAAAAATCTTTTCACTGTACACAGAGGAAAATGAGGCAATACAAATGAATGCCTCTTTTTTATTTCATAGGGACAGGTTGGCAAAAGCAGATTGTTGGGATTGGGCTGCACAGAAGAGAGAAATTTTCTTTTTTTTCTGGAATCACGATTCATCTTCATTATTCAGTCACTCAAGCTTCCTTGGAAACAGAGTGCCACTGAGTTATGGCAGTCATAGATGGATTCAGCTGAAAAATATACATATAATAATGAAAGAAAGTAAAACTGGTCTTCTTGTGCAGCCCTACCAAGAGACAGCCAGACAAAAGCATGAAAAAATTGACTGTCTGGCCAAGAATGAAATTGCTGGCAAGTCTGGTTTCAACCCTGCTATTAGCTTTCTTGCAGCTGCTTCAACTACCCAAGCAGTACTGAGATAAGTGCATTGTCTGAAGTCCTTTTTCTTTCTAATTGGGGGTAGTATATTTATTTGCATATAGCCTATTTCTGATTAAAATCTCATCTGAAAGAACTTAGGAGCTAACAGTCAGCCACCTTAAACAAAACAAAATAAAAAAATTAAACAAAACCCAAGGGTTTTGATTCCCAACAAGGCTCTCACAAGAGCTCCTGCATTTCAGGATGAGCGTCTTGCTTCCTCTGTGGGCAGAGGCCTCTCCAGCTGCATCACACATGGTGCAGTTCTGCAGTGCCAAAGGGGCAGGATGCAGGCGGCTGCACAGGGAGGTGGCTGCAGGAGGCGACGTGCTCTGGCAATCTCTTTCCCTTGTGCAACAGATGGATGGGCAGAAAAGGGTGGCAGGGGTGGATCTGCTCTCCCCATGCTCCTGTCCTGGCTCTGCAGCCGCCTCCATGACACAAGGAGCTCTGAGTTACAAGTTTCGGGAGGGAGAGGGGGGACTGGGGTAAAGGCTGGCTTGCATCTTGCCCCGTCCCAGGAGGATCACAACTGGGTGTTGATGGATGGGGTCAAGAGAGGTCACACTCAGGGTCTGGCCCTCAGGAATGGATTTCGGACCTGATCTAAGGATAAAGTGTGACACCATGCCAGCCTTCAGGCTCACTCAGCTCACAGGCATGCCGTTAAGGTTTCCTCTCTTCGGAGGTGTAAAGCACCTATGTTGCAAGCCCAGTAAAAGAAGGCACTGTCTCAGGGTGGAACAGAAAAGGTTGTGGAAGATTTGCCAAGAAAGTGCCTGTGCTCTTCTCGTTCCAAAACACGGCAGGGCTTAGAAAAAACTGGAAAGTTTCAAAAGGCATCCAGCGATTGTTTTTTAGGAAACAAAAGAAGCACTTATGGGTTAGCTTTTCCAAGTTAACTGCATTAGTAGATACACTAAACAGACAGCTTGATCTGGATGAGTCACACAGCAGAAGAGGAACAATGACCTGTGTGTTCCTCCAGTAAAAACTGTTCATTTTTTTGCTGTCATTAAAGACTTTTTAAAATAGAATTGGATTTGGGCAGTCAATTGGGAGGGTGTGGCTATCAGAAAATCACCCCCTCCCCCAGGGAATCAAGCATTTGGCAGGGTGTCAGAATTTCAGGATACCCTAAGGCAGGCCACAGCACCTTAAAATAACTTCAACACACCTCATACCATGCCTGGATGTTGAATCAGCCCAAAGATGTCAATCACATTCTGCCATTCATGGCAGAATCACCTCAGTTGCTCTGAACCTCACTTCTGAACTGACAACTTCCCTTCACAGGAATCAGAGGAGGTGTGGGTATATGTGTGTGTGCTTGTGTGTGCCAGTGTGTGTAATTCCCCAGTCTTCACAATAACAATTCCACCCTTTCAGCCTCCTTGTTGGGAAACAGCCCTTGTAGAACAGCAAGTTCCTCTTTCACAACAGCTGCTGAAAGGAGGCAGCACAGCTTGGCAATGGCAGTAGGAGACAGCAAACCTGAGCCTTCCCCTTATAAATTTATAGGGCTTTTGCTACTAAAAGGCCTCTCAGTGTTATTTAACCCCACCTAGTAATCCTCAGATTGGCCCCTTTAACTTGTTCGGAAGTATCTGTTCATGGGATGCCCAGGTCTCAGTTCCCTGAGAGCTTGGCTTGAGATGCTAGATCTGGCTTTCAGAGGGTCTAAGGTTCCCCTGGTGTTTCACTGTACGCTGCTGTGGTTGTTGCTGTGCTTATTTATCTGCACTGGAACACTATCCCACAGGCCAGGATTCTGCCATGCTGGATCCCTGTGTGCTCTAAATCCTTTCTGACTTCTGTTCACTGCTCAGCTTCCCTCGAGAACAGTATCCACATGCAGCAGCACCCAAAAACAGAGATACAAAAGAGGTACTATTTGCTGAAGTATCTGCCATAGTCCCTCATGGCTTGTTTATTCCAGCTGTAAACTAAGGCTGAATACAGACATGTAAAGTGTTGTGGTGCCAAGAACTTTGTGCACACAGCACAGAATGCACTGCATTGCTCTTCAGTTTAGGAACACACGATTTTCCATGCTTCACCTTGCTGTCACACCATCCCTGAAGTGGTCGTCTAACAAATCACATCAATTCCCACAGAACTAAGTACAAAAAATGACTTGCACATACAAATAAAAGTCAGATTACTGTGTTATTCTTTCTGGAATGTAAACAACCCACTGCCTCATATTAGGGCAAGATTCAAGGTTTCAGAGATTAACTTCAAGATTTTGTTGCAAACTAAGAAGCCCCGAGGTTGGGGAAATTGCTTTAATTTTTGCAGACCACTAGGTGGAAGTGCTGCTCCATCTCAGCCTCGACGTCCTCAAGGCCTCTGGAAGCAGCAGCCAGGGCTAGAGCAGCCCTAGACAAAATCTTGTTCATAAGGAAGCGAAAGATGAGGAATCAGAAGCCTCGGTCTTCCTTTTTTCCAAAGCACAGATTCGGTTCCAGTGCACCCAAGTATCTCAGGAAATGTACATCAAAATCAACATATAATGAAATCATAACAGCAAGGCTTGTGACAGTGAGGCATAAAACCTAGAGTGTGCCTTCAGAAGGACAGACATGCTTGATGAAATTATCAAGCATGCCATAACACAAGCCATTTATGAATTATTAGTAATTTATAATGCATTTTTAGGGGACAGGGCAGAATCTGGGGAAATAAATAGGCTTTCTTGGCTTTTCTCTAAAATAACAAATGTCTCTTCTCTCCCATTTGCCCTCTCCCAATTTCCAGCTTCTAGCCTCTGCCTATAAGCCCGCTTAGCATGAGGTAACACTATACCTCCTTCTCCTGCTCTCCCCAAAACGAATTATCTCTTATAGAAGCTGGCCAGGGCAGTGCATGCCAGAAGGCAAGTTCCAGGGGTAAAGTCCTGCCCTGAGTTTGTCTGCTCAAAGCCATGTGCCCTGCAGTGTCACTCAAAGCTGACCTAGTAAAACCAGACAAACAACTCACTGCATCTCCCTCCTCTGTGCTGCCTTCTCCCCCTCCCCTCTATCTGCCTTCTGTGCTCTCACTCTCTCACCTCAGCAATTTCATTTTACTCACTCTGAAATCCTGGGACCACCAGGCACTTCATATGTCCCACACAGGCCAAAGGCAGAGAGGGGTAATCCTGAAGGGAAACACAAGAAAGATGCCAACACAGGAGGGTTAAAGGCAGCCTGAGCCTAGCAAGCATCGTCTAGACTTTCAGTCTCATGATTCAGTGTGTCTGATGTAAAAGTATTTAAATAAGAGTTATGTAAATAACATGGCAGACAGATAGATTATTTAAAATTATCAAAGTGAGATAAGGCCCAGGCCCCAATCCTTCCCTGAAGTAAGGCTGCTTTGTGCCATCCTCACAATGCAAACAGCCCTGAGGCTGCAAGACCCAGCCAAGGGAGGATCACCCCAGTGCAAGGAGATCGTCTCCTGGCCTGCCACCAGCACGGCAGCTCCTGCACAGCTCCTCCATCCCTAAAGCCAAGCAAAGGGGCATTCGTGACTAACCTCCATACCCAGCTGGTCTCCACTGTCATATTAGCACCTTGGAGACACTGTCATTTGGAATCATTTGGTGCAGACTTCCTCTAAGCTACACTGGAGGCTTTTGCCTACAACTGGAAACTGTGACCCGTGATAATAAAATGAGCAAACTTATTCCTCACCTCTTCACCTTCCAGCAGGGTTGGCCTCAAAAACAGAGTTGAAAATGGCCCATCAGGTAGAATGGAACTTCCCTCTCATTATCCTGTTACCACCTTTAGCATATTCATCTGAGTTTTACCTACTTTTTAATATCCCAGGGCATGTCTGCAGCACAGAAGTTGCATGTAGGATGGGCCCTGCTGAGCCAGCTTCAAATCCCCTTACTGGGGGACTGAAGGCAGTGTAAACACAGAAGCAGAGCATTGCTGCAGTCTGCAAGACCTGCTGGAGAAACCAGCCTTGAGCACAAGAAGCCAGGGCCCTCAGCATCACACACAAGAGTGAGGCACACTCAAGTTTGCTGACAAGGAGCAGGAGTTGCTGCAGTGCAAATGTGCCCTCGTGTGATGTAATTGCCATCAGCTCCCCTGGGACACGAGGCTTCCCACTAACTTGGTTTGTTTTCCTTTCCCAGTGAGGTGATGCCACTTCCTTGACGTTGCCCCTCTGTTTCCCGTTAAATGTACGGGCCTGACTTGACGGTCCCTATGCTAAAACCAACACTCAGGCAAGTCTAAGTAAAGTTTAAGTAAGGACTGTGCTGCTGGCACTTTCCACAGTACCACACCCTCTTACCTTTTCTTCCCATTCAGGTGACTCCTAACTCTTCTGACTACATCTTCTTTTTTCTCCCCTTTTTCTTAAATTACTTGGTATCTGATCCATCTAATCTTCTCATCCACTTTGAATGGGACCAACCAGTTCTGCTTCCAGACACAACCTGACACAGATAATCCTTGCATCATTATGTCAGTCAAAGACAGTTTATTTGGTTTTGGTTTTGATTTTTGGTTTTTTTGTTTTGGTTTTTTTTAAGACCCGAGAGTTAAACTATCAGGGACAGGTGCACTAAGGTATAAATGTGCTTTGTGCAGGTACACTATAGTCTCCCTCCCACAGGGAATGCAGAGGATTTGGAGCAGTGCAGTGGAGGCCAGTGCTGGTCTTTCTTACATATGCACATCAAGCATTCGTGGCTTTTGCACACACACAAAGCCAAGATGAGCACATGTGGGGCTTCTCTCTCTCTGCCACAGTCAGTGGTGGGCAGCAACTGAACACATCTTCTTTCAGCCTGCAGACAGCGGTAACCATCTAAAGGCAGCTTGAACAAGGAACGGATTTGCTCAGACTTCCTCCACTCCTACCTTCTACCCAAATTAAGGTTGGAGTAGATAAGGTTGGAGAGCACTTCCCTTTTTAAAAACCTTTCCTTAGTTTAAATGGTCTGACTCATCAACAACACAAAGATGACAAAATGTCTATTCTCCCTCCNATTTTGCTATCAAATTAGGGTACTCAATCCATGCCAGTTGGAAAAAAAATATATGGGCTCCCAGCACACTCATTGTATATGATTAGGATTTGGGGAGGGTGCGGAGCATAACATCATCATAGGCAGAAAGTGAAAACAGCCAAAGGAAACGCCTACACTCTTCCTTTACAAAAGCTGCTTGTTGTGTCTGTCTGAACAATTGTTAAAAAACCTGGAGGGGAATTAGAAGGAAAAAGATAACTGACTTTATTAAGAGCAAAAGATTGATTGAGCAATTGATTGCACTTAATTGGAATGGTGCGAGCAAGGGAGATGATTTCAGGGTTGGTTGACTTTTTTTCCTCATTTTGTAGACAGTGCTGCCACAGAACTGTACAGGCAGGAGGCTGAGTTACAAAGCGGAGAGCTTGGGTCTGCTCCTTCTCCCAGGGCATTGCTTGCCTGGAAGCAGCTGTCTGGAAGAGCTACCCCTTCCACAGCACTGCCAGTTGCAATAGTTGAGGCCTCAGAAAGAAGGAGGAACTTAAGAGTCACAAGGTTAAACTACAGAGGTTGGTTGGTTCATGTGTTTCTTCCCAGAGCTTTTTTTTTTCCTTTGCTTCTGAGGTATGCTCACACTCATAGGATGCTTTCAGCTCAAACAATAAGGTTGAGAAACTATTTTTTTTTTTTTAACAGAATAGAATGATTCTTTTCGCAGCAATCTGTTTCAGGAGTGGAGTTCTTAGAAGAAAAAATGTTATCCAATTCATAATAATAAAAACTGGAAGAATTATATTACTAAAACCTCACTAACCAAAGGGTCAGAGACAAAATTCTTATGGGGGATATTTTCATGAAGTAGAGACTTCATTTTCTGGAGCTATGCACATATTAATGAAGCTGCAGCACAAGAGACAACTAGCTCAGGGTTTCACAATCTTTTCCCCCAAAACAGTCCTCAAGGGAAAAATGGTAATGTGTATGAACAGTTAAAATAAAAGCAAACCCTGAGCTAACCCCTTTGAATGAGCCGATTCCTGTTAATGCATTGTTATTACCTTAGTATATATCACCTTCATTTTCCTCTTAAGCAGCAGGAAAGACAGACATTCATACTGCACAGATAAGAGTGTGATTTCCAGTGAAAACAAAGCTTCCAGCAGTTAGGTTTGTATTTGCTTTGTTTAAAATCAAATTACAAGGTTCGTGGGCCCCAAACTTATCTAAACAGAGCAGTCAGTACACAGACTCACAGGGTCACTGGAGTTGGAAGGGACCAGATCAACACCACCTTGTTTTGCCAGAGTGATCACCTCACATTAATAAATACAAAGCCTTCTTGCCTGTGAATGCAGGGAGTAGAACTGGATGGTCAGGATGCCCTATGTAAGGCTATGCTCTGCCCTCCCAGGTGCTGGCAGCTGGTACCCTGTAAGGCTGCATGCTCTGAGAATTCATTTCACATCCACTAATCTCATTTGCCTACTCTAAGCAACAACAGAGTCATTACCCAAGTACTTGTGGATGAGCAATCTTAGTAAGAAAGCAAAACAAGAGAGAACAGAGGGGCACCATTGCAAGAGCAAGTGGCCAGTGTTGCAGATTGAGGCAATAA